>BLSH010184541.1:847338-862861 GCA_018402905.1 Glandirana rugosa
CTTCTTCTTCTTCGCGGTCCGAGGAGTGAGACGGTGGTCGGTAGTGGCGCTTGTGTCGACAGGAACAGGGGTACTGTTACGGCGAGTTCGGTTAGTGTTCGTCTCCACCCTCCCCTAGTGTGTCGTCAGTACTCGGAATAGAGGGTAGTTACACGTTGGAGGACAGTAATAGATAATTACTCCTAAACACAGGCCCAAAGTCCGTTTGATTTTGGGTCTGTGTACTAAGTTTTGGGTTTGACAGGCTCACTTAGGGCCTGTCCACTGTTGGGGTCGACTACGGCTTCAGCGACACTAAGGTGTGGACGTTAGTGGGAGTATTTACACTTGGTCCGGATCCCACCTCTGCTTGTGATTGGCTTGAGCGGCATTGTCATGGGGACAAGGACAGCTGTGTTCGCGGTGATGGCTGGTGGCAGAGTGAGGAGCCTGGCGCTTCTTCTTCTTCTCCTCTCTGGAGACTGAGAGTCAACTCCGTCCGCTTCTTCTTTGCACATGTCAGAGCCCGACATTCTTCCAATACAGCTCTATATACAGTGGGTGAGGGAGGGGGACTGAAGTGTGGGGTGTTCTAGGTGGGGTGAACTATTTTGGGGTGGTCTGCTTTCAGGTGCTTTGAGTTTTTGGTGGGATTCTTTAGGAAGCCATGGGTTGGGTGGGATCCTTTGGGGTGCTGTGAGTAGGGTAGGATTCTTGGGGTGCTCTGAGTAGAGTTGAATTCTTTAGGATGCTGTGGTCAGGGTGGTTCCCTTTGGGACGTCCTGGGTATGATGGACTGCTTTGGGTTGTCGTAGATAGGATGGGCCGCTTTAATGTGGTGTGGGTTGCTGTAGGTAGTGAGGGCTACTTTGAACAGTCAGTGGAAGGTTGGGCTGTTTTGGGGTGCAGTGGACAGTAAAGGGTGCTGTAGGTAGGGTGGGTGCCTTTAAGCTCCTCCCACTAATAACACAATTTGACCACACCCACTTTTTACCACAGCGTACTATGCGTGCCACATTACTACTCTCCTTGGGGCACTTTTACAATCCTATAGTGTATACTACAAAAAAAATGCCACACACTGCTAAAGTGTTTGGGTTTGGCTTGAAGAAAGGGTGGCAACCCTAGCACCAGCAACCACCCACAGTCAAAACAAGCAGGGTTGCCATTCATTCTGAGGGTCTGCACAGGTCTGGGAGCCTCCGGAAAATTGCATGGTGCAAAAGCACCATGCGATTTACCAGCTGATGCATTTTTAGAATGGAGCAGGAGCCTTTTTCTTGCAGGAAATGCAGGCACGGCAGCCCACTAAATGAGTCGGTTGCCATGCCCATGCAAATGTGGGCTGCAAACCCACATAAATGTGAAACAGGGCTTAAGCCCTTCACACAGTTAAAACAATTTGACCACACCCACAAGTTGTTGCAGGGTAAAACAACATTTTTTATTAAAGTACTTTACTGTTTACATGCTATTCACATGCTTTTATTGCATTTAGTATTTTATTTCTCTTCCATGTGTTTTGCTTCATTTCTGGAGTTCTTCAACAGTTTGTCAGTAACTTGGCCTTACATCATTTAATTTGCTACTTTTCACAATTTATTAACTTCTGTTTATTGGTTATACTATTTCATTAAAGCCATTCATATTTCCCAAGTCCCCATTCTCTTTCCTATTATTCCCTGTGTCTACACTAGAGGGGTTTGAATTTATAAAAGTTCACTCTACTAACAAATCCAGATGGATGTTTGGGACAGTATTTTTTTTTTAATAAGTCATATACAAACCCATCCACTTTCCAGAAGGAGCCCTTACAAGCTCCCCTTTCTCATCTTCTAACCTAGATTTGATTAGTCTTACCCTCTGTTGGGTTACCTCCATTCTCCTTTCTTCTAACACAGACTCCATTGGTGGGACTCTATTGTCATTGTCATTTTCTATCACAGACTCAACTTTATTTAATCTCTTGACTCACATTCTGCTGGTGGCCCTTTATTTCCCATGTCATCTGAGGCCCCAGACTGCATTGGTTGCTCCCCATTCTCCTTGTCTTCTTCAAATCCCCAGTCTGTTGGCGGCTCCCTATTCTCCTTGTCATCTTCTAACTTAGATTCCATTAGTGGTCCTCCTTTCTCATTGTTATTTCCTGACTCCCATTCTGTTGGTGGCAATTTATTCTCCTTGTCTTCTTCTGACCCCAAACCTGTTGGTGACTTTCTGTTCTCCTTGTCATCCTTTGGTGAAGACTCCATCAGTGGTCCCCCTTTCTCCTTGATATTGCCTGATTCAGATTCTGTTGGTGGCCCTTTATTATCCTTGTCATCTTCTGCCCCAGACTGCATTGGTTGCTCTTCATACTCCTTGTCTTCTTCTGTCCTTGAACCTGTTGGTGACTTTCTGTTCTCATTGTTATTCCCTGATTTACATTCTGTTTGTTGACCTTTATTATCCTGGTCATCTTCTAACCTAGACTTCATTGGCTGCTTTCCATTTCCCCCTTCGTCTTCTGATTTAGATTCTCTTTGTAGCCCTTTTTTCTCTTTCTTATTTTCTAAATCCAATTCTGCTGTTGGACCTTTATTATCCCTGTCATCTGCTGTCCCAGACTGCATTGGTTGCTCTCTTTTCTCCTTGTCTTCTTTTAACCCACACTCCGTTGGTGTCTTTCTATTCTCCTTACCATTGCCTGATCCAGATTCTACTGGTGATTCTTTGCATTCTTTTTCATTTCCTATCACAAACACTGTTGGCGACTCTCTGCTCTCCTTAGAAACATTACATTTTTGAAGTCCTTGAGATGTACTTTCCTTTCCTACTGAGCCATGCTCTGACAGGAGCCTCTTAGACCTTGTTTTTCCTTTCCTTTCACGCTTTTTAATCTCTTTTCCATTTGCATGATTGCTAGGGAAGCAGTCACGGCCTTTGAGAAAGTAGAAAGAAAATCTAAAATCAGAAATATGATATTAATTGGACTTAAAACATTCAATAAATATAATAATCTCAGCCAACATGGTCGGATCTAGGGGGCGCTGTGGTGGGATACGCCCCCCAGATTTCAGTTGTGCACCCCCCAGGCCAACTTTAGTTATATTGGGGGACAGCTAGCAATATGCTAGTAGGATAATCGGATGGGGTTTTTACACACAAGTTTGTGATTCCTCTGTTTTAACCCCCTTCCTACCCAGACCTGGCTTCCCTTTAGGGGCTTGTTTACATTTTCTTTGGTCTCTGAAGAGCAATCTGCAATCAAATCGCTCTTCAGAGAGCATTTGGCAGGCAGGGAGGAGGTGCTGTATCACCTCCTCTCCACCTTCTTTAACCCCCGGAACCTCACAATAGTGCACCACAACCACGCGCATTGCCTGCAGTTGTGCGGTGCTTGCAGCTTCAGTCACTTGAATGGGACATGCTAAGCAGGCGCTGTGCCTGCAGAAAGCAACTGAGGGTATAATTTTTGGCACAGACAGACAACAAAATATCACAGTAGCAGCGTGTGTACACCTCAACCCTCAGTTGCCAACCATCTGAAAATTTACAGACTGTTTGTAAAACATGGGCACTTTTCTCCTGTCCATAACTGTCCATGAACTGGAGAAAAGTGCCCATAAAAAAATCCCTTTGTCATCAGCAATGAACTGCACATACAGATTTCCGGAGCCAGCCTATTAGAGAACAGCCGGGCTCGGCCTCAGATTGGGCAGCAGGGCAGCCCTGAACCAGCCTGCTGACCCCCATCCTCTGCCCTGCTGACCCCCCGTCCTCCTTACCCCAATTTTCCATCCTGATGACCTCCGTCCACCACACTGCTGACCGCTGTCCTCCATCCTGCTAACTTCCACTTGCTAACCTACCCACCCTGTCACTACCCTGTACAGCAGCAGGGGGGAAGTGAGCAGGGTGGAATGAATCTGCACACCCGGTGTGACAAGTAGCTCGGCTACACTAATACATCCTGCTGACCCCTGTCCTCCATCCTGCTGACCCCCCATGACCCCTGTCCAGTGCCCTGCTGACCCCATCCTCCAGACCCCTGCCACCACACTGCTGACCAATGTCCACCGCATTGCTAACCCCTGTCCTTCATCCTGCTAACCCCCATCCTCTGCCCTGCTGACCCCTGTCGCCCATCCTTCTAACCTCCACCTACTAACCTACCCGCCGTGCCACTACCCTGTACAGCAGCAGCGGGAGGTGAGCAGGGTGGAATGAATCTGCACACCTGGCACGACAATTTCATCAATTTCCATTTCTAGGTCCCTTTCCTATGCCAGTTTATAGGACACCTTATTGGATGTAATGATCAACACTTTACAGTATAGAGCACTGAGATGCCTCCCCTCTGAACTGTATGACGAAAGCATCTATTTTCAAAAAACATTCTGAATGTGAGATCACTGGTAGTTTTCTGAAGAGAGTGCAAAAAGATCAGAATTTATTGCAATATAACCGTTCAGGAGGAGGCATCATAAGTTGTTGAGTAAAATAAAAATAAGGAGAAATACTCTTATTAGTCAAAAAAATCTTATTCAATAAATGCCTTTGTTCAACCACCACTGAAATAATTATTATTAAATATCAGTGATCGCTGATGTATGGAGAGATTGTGGTATCATCTTGCTAAATGTAGAGAATGAGATAATGTAGGATTAAAACTGCTTTATGATTTTTAGGAGAGACCCACATTATAAGACCTATAGCAAGGGAGGCACAAGCTGGTGCTTTTAAAGATACCCAATCCAATCTATAAGAATTAAAATAAATTAAAGTCAATTTGGTTAATTGAACTGCTCTATAATACTATCTGAGCGCTGGGACTTCCAGTCCCCCAGATTATTTGGGAGAATAGAGGGTGCGATGAGCCAACCTGCTTCTTCTAGCACCCCAGAAAAATATTAATATCTGAGCTTGAAACCTGTTGAGCTCAATAGCTGGTATAGATATAGGCAAAGTTCTAAATTGGCAAAAAAGTATAGGTAGTATCACCATTTTTACACCCGCAATCCTCCCTATCCAGGAAAGAATTGGTTGACCATATTTCCACCTCCTCCATTAATTTATGGAACTAAGTTAAATATTCTGTTTTAGAGCGTGTTCCTATCTTTGGGGTCAGTCTGATCCCCAGGTAACATATTGAGGCTGTTTGCCATGAAAAAGACATACTGAGATCTAAGACTCCTCAGGGTAGCTTCATCCAGATTGATATTCATGGCTTCCTATTTTTCCCAATATATTGTAAGACCAGAGACCTTCCCAAACTGATAAAGATTAGGCATATTCAGCATAGTGGTATGTGGGGAGGTAAGGAAAAGTAGCAAATCGTCAGCAAACAAGCCATGCTTGTGGAATTTACCCTAAACACGGGCAGAATGTTGGGAGACATTCGCCAGTTCAAAAAAAAAAAAGGCCAACATTCTGCCAACTTCTGTCGGGCGTTAATGCTGGAAAACCAGCAGCCGACTGACTCCCGATCAGAGCTCTCAGCCAAAGGCTTAGTAGGGCTTAGTAGGGAGATCGCTGCACTAACCTTCCATAAGTGTAGTCAGTGCAAAGGGCAATAGGTAAAGTTTCAGTAGCAATAACAAATAAAAGAGAGGGAAGAGGACACCCCTGTCTAGTTCCCAAGGCAATGGCAATAGGTTCATATTTAAAACCCTCATTTGATAATTGGACCGATAAAGAATTGTACAGGATGTGTATGAAGGAAAAAAATTTAGGATCAAAATTCTATTTGTCAAAAATTTGAAGAGGTCGGTCCAGGAAATGATATTGAATGCTTTTCAAATATCCAGAGATACAATTCCTTTCCTAGGTTTTTTGTTTTAAAACTCACTGTCGTCTTTTGACCTACCATTCTTTTGGAGGCTTATATCTTCATGCACATCTTTTGACTCATCCTTAGGATTCCCCACAGGTGCCGGAGAGCTGAGTTTTCGGAGGGTCTCCACAGGTCCCCAGATAAACTTCTCTTTTGGTTCGTAGTGCTGCCAGGCAAAGAGGACCAGTTCCTTGCGCTCACGCTTGTTCTTCACAGTGAACATGAAATAGTTCAGAGCACTTCTTTTTACATTTGGTAATTTACCATTACACAGGGTCTCCTCCAGAAAGAACCTGACCAATGGGACCTGGTAGCGTTCATAGCCTAGTTCCCCCAAACACTTAAGAATACGTGTGATCCGGAGGTTGTTGGATGTGTTACTGAAGAAAAAAAAAATACATTAATTGTGAAACATTTTTGAGCATGACAAACAGTCATAACAGTGGTTTTCACAGTGAAGCACTGAAAGCCAAAAACATTAGTAGTCAGAGGCATGTCACACTTCTTCCTTGCCTTTTCCATAAGCACCCCCCCTCCGGCGCACGTAGGCCCCTCAGCTGCTTCAGCAGCTAGAGGGGCGGCCTTTCGCCACGCCCCGAGCGTAGTCTCCAGCCGCTGCCACCAGGCCGGGGGCGTTGGCTACTGCGTGCGCCGGCGCTGCGATGACGTCGGACGCCACTGCACCTGCACGTGACGTCATTGCGGGGTCGCGGTGGCGTCGGACGCCGCCGCGGTGGGGAATCAGTAGGACGGGGAGCCTCTGCTCCCTACGGATCCTATAGGGGGTTGGCGTGTGCCAATGCACCCTCAATTCAATAAGGACCCACAATTGGACGATTACGTTTTGAGATGGTCCCCTCCCATTTTGGGAGGGGATTTTCCTATTTATATCAAGCTTTTTTGCCATATGGTTTGTGCCTCCATTACTCTCACCACGCTCATACAGTGGGTTGACATCTTGCAGCATAGAGGTAAGCAACATTATACTCATTTATACACGTCTATATTTCGTCCCTTTTAGTAGGGACTTGCTCCCCCTAAATTGAATTTCACGTTTAAGCATATGCACTCTATTACTTATCAATATTGCCATTCACTTGCAGGTGGCTTCTACCTACAGTGTGCGTGGTGGGAGTATACTAGTGGGGTTGCCACCCACTTAGTAAGTAAATAAATATTCTTTTTTTTTAACGTTTCTGAGGCTCGTCCAACCTCATTAAACTGCTTTACCAACCAGTACTCTCTATCCTGTAGGTGTCCAGCGGGGGATTTTCCCTGTCCCTTGGCAATTGATTCTCGTGGGGGACGTGTTTGTGGGGGGGGGGGGGCTGCGTCTTTGGGACCACTCGGAGGCTCTTTTTGGCACCCTGTCAATTTACTGTACTACCCAGGCTTCTTCTGGCCTTGTTGAGATTTCTACAACTCCGGACAATGTGAGGCTATTCTAGTCTAGCTTTGCCTGACCGCAGCCAGGGTTTTACCCCTTAATGCACTAGGGTGAGTATCAGCGCATGGCTTGGACAGACCCACATCCATAAGAACTACCTATCTGTGTATATGTATGTGTGTGCCATTACAAATACCATGATACAATTGTTATACCTTGTTTAATATTATAAATTTGTATGACTCTTGCTATACATTTATGCTTGCTATTATCTTTCAGAACCACGTTATACAGTGTCTTCCCTGAGGAAGAAGTAGAAATGAAATATTTGAAACTTCGAAACATGTTGGATGGATATGGAGCCAAGCCCTGTATATCAGGACACACTATATGCCTGAGGGTTTGGTAGCTCCCACACTGGTATAATATGCTATAGTGGTTCATATTGTATGTGTTGTTCATATTTTTTGTTTTGACTTAAGGGTCATTACCACATGTGGAACTCTTTTAATCTTGATCTAATAAATTGGATTTCTTTTTATTACTATGTTACACTTCCTTTGGATATTGGTGTTGTGTCAAATCCCTGTGGGCCTTCATTTTGGAGTATTACTGTGATTAGGGAGGCAACACAATTTCCTTGATCTACTTAGTTATGAAAGCTCTGAGGGGACCACTATTTTGTCTTTGGTAGTTATAAATGAATCATCCAGGTAACTCCCTGGAAACTGGGGTACCATTAGACATATAGATATGCAATCTGTAAAGACCCTGGCTGAGCAGTGATAACCAAACAAGACGTATGTCACTTATAGCAGGCCCTGTCATTGTTTATGGACATAGCACCAGATTACTAGGGTTCTGAGGAAGAGGTTCGTACCTCGAAACGCGTCAGCCAGTTCGTATGAGGCACCATTCTTGTGGCATGTGTGGCCACGGACGTGAACCGGTGTGCAATGCTTGATATGTCTGGTTTACAAGCTCGCTTGTGAGTACAGGGACACGCATGAGTCAGGGCTGGCATAAAAATTAAAGTGGATGTAAACCCAAAAAAAAAAAAATTAACACTTCTGCCTAGTAGAGTATAGGATGTCATGTCATCTCTGCCCAGTCATGCCACGAAGAGTTAATCCAGTTCTGAGAACTGCTCTCATCTTTTTACAGTAAGAAAAGAAACATCTCATAGAGAAATAGACGAAGCTTCACACCCCCCTCCTTTCTTCTCCAGCTCTTCCAGGATTGGCTGCTCCACACCTCAGCATGATTGGGCATGCTGAAGTCATGTGATGTCTTTCCTGAGTTTTAAAAGGATGTTTCTCAAAACTCTGGAATAGCAAAGTATGAGAGTGTAGAGGTGGGTGGGGAGTCTTGTGACATCACAACTCCACTCACCGAGCTCCAGCAAAGAAACCCACCCACTGATTCCAGAGTTTTGTGGGACTGCTACTGCTGAAGGGGGTGACATTTGCAAGGTACTGATACATGCAGGAGGCTTGCATGTATACACAGTATACATTAATACTGCGACATTAGTTTATACTGGGTGAGTGGTGGGTTTACATCCACTTTAAAGGTTATCACGTGGCAACTATATTACAGGGGGACTCAGAAAAAAACAATAACTATTATGTTATTCCTTCTGACAGCCTGCCAAAATACGGCCAAAAATATTGGCACCGCTGCATTTTTGTACCACTTCGCCCAGAAAATTGTTGCAATTACATGTTTATTATTTGCATAGGTGTGCGCAGCCTATTGCATTAGGGTGTGCACCCCAAAGCTCAAACGCATGTGTGGGTATGTATATGTATATATATATATATATATATATATATATATATATATATATCTTTCTCATCTCCTCACCTGCATAGTGAAAGAGAAGAGCACACGGCGACAGGGCTGCTGTTAGAAATAATGGACCCCATAAAGTCTCTACCTGACAAAGCTCCCTCCACCTGACAGAGCCAGGGCCTAAGCCTGAGAGGTGGGCAGTGTTCTATGGGGTGGAGACAGGATGAACAGTAAGGGGTGCAGGGTTCTATGGGGTGGGGGCATGGTGAACAGTGAGGGGTGCAGAGTTCTATGGGGTGGGGACAGGGTGTATAACGAGGGGTGCAGGGTGAACAGTGAGGGGCGCAGGGTGAACAGTGAGGGGCGCAGGGTGAACAGTGAGGAGCGCAGGGTGAACATGATAATGCCTGTACTCTCATTCTATGATGGATCTTCCTGTAATAAAGGCCGGTCACTGATGCTCTATCTCCTTGTGCAGGGTGACTGGTCTGGTCTCCGTCCCCTCCTCTAGTTTTCTGTAGAGGGAAGGCGGTAGAGGGAAGGCGGTAGAGGGAGGACCCTAATGGGTCCTATCCACAGTTCTGTTCTTGCGCAGGCTATGTGTAGCACAGTGATGATGTCACAGCTGCTTCTACAAGACAATATCTGGGTTTGCAAAGGCAGTAATCACACATAAATGGATTTATGGCAAGGGCTCAGCATTAACCGGTTCCAGACTGCCCGCCGTCAGTTGACGGTGACAGTGTGGCACGATAACGCAAAATGACGTCCCCTGACGGCGCTCGCAGCCGCGGACCCAATGATCAGATTCAATTCAGGACCGATCAATCTACAGGCCTAGACCAATGATGTTTGGTCTAGATCTGCTGGTCCTGACGAATGGAAACCTTCCTCTGTCTCTGTAATGTAAACAGAGACAGAGGAAGTGATGTCACCTCCGTTCCTGAAGCCCTTTTTGGTTACAGGGAGCGGAGCGAGGACATCTAACCGTGAGTGCACAACACCACACTGACACCAGGACACGTAGGCAAACATTTAACCCCTTGACCCCCCCCCCCCGTTAACCCCTTCATTGCTGTCACCCCCTGTCACTCTGTCATATAATGCAGTGATCTGATTTATACTGATCGCTGTACTTGTGACACTAAATCAGTGTTAAGGTAGGTTAGTAGTAGGCCCAGGTAGGTATAAATACCCCCTCTTACCCTCCCAATAAAGGTTTTAACCCCTTGATTGCCCCCTGTCCCCTGTGATCACTGTATAAGTGTCACTGCTGACGCTACTTAGTCTTAGGTATTTTTTTTCCCCATCAGATCACCCGCTGTGTGTGTATATATATATATATATATATATAATCTAATAAAGGTTTTAACCCCTGATCACCCGGCAATGAATTTAGTTTTAGTTTTTAGTTTTAGCGTGCGTTAGATTAACACCAGGCAGGGCGAGTTAGTGAGGTACTCTGACACGCATACACACACACATTAGATGGGTGTGAGATACTATTGTAGTATCTGATTAGATCAATATCTGATCTGATCAGATATATATTAGTGTCCTAAAAAATGCAGTGTTAGTGGGATCAACCCAGATACCTGTTAGCACCTGTGTTTAGCCCATCTGCCCAGCCCAGCCCACCCAAGTGCAGGATCAATAGATTGCTGACACTTACCAAACACAACTCACATATCTTCTGCATTCGCAGAGATCACGCCCGATCCCTGCAAAAGTTGACAGGGATTTTGGTAGCGTTTGAAACAGGCTCTGACAACCAGGTGCGCTTTTTTGCCTGTGAGTCACACTAGTGTACCTATAAATTTAGAGAGCCCAAAATGTCCAGTCGGAGGTAAACTAGTTAAGAGGCCTACACTATGCTGAGCATGACAGATGAGAGCAATGGGGAAGCCCCACTGTCAGAATTAGGCTCAGTATATGAACCAGTAGATAGCAGCGGCACAATGTCAGATGGCTCTGACGACGGAGTTGTGGTCCCTGCTAAGGTCAGGTGTACCAGATCCCGTTTTGATGTTGTTGGGGTGCAAGAACCGCAGGGCTCTCGTATGGAGCAGAGAGCCAGTACAAGTGCCGCTACTCCTTCTGGTGAACTGGCAAGCACCAGTGGCCTAGTACATCCTGGTTGTACAACCAGTACTGCAGTATCACGTGGTGACGTGGCGAGTCCCATAAGTGCAGTTCAAGCTGGTGTGGCTAGCACAAGTAGTGTCCCGCAGCCACAAAGACAGGCCCACAGAACTCCTAGTCCCCTTCCTGAATTCGCTAACCCTGATGGGCAACTCCCCACTGATTCAGCGCCCGTACTCCCCCCATTCACTGGCCAACCTGGAATTCAGGTGAATACAGTTGACTTTACGGCAATCGATTTTTATTCCATGTTTTTCACCGAAGATCTCTATAGATCTATAGTGGACCAAAGCAATTTGTATGCTGGTCAATTTATCGTTGCTAACCCCCATTTGGCAATTGCCAGAGACTGGAAACTAATTACAGTTTCAGAATTTAAAACCTTTCTGGGCCTTTCCTTCCTCATGGGCACAAATAAAGCGGAGTTGCGGTCATATTGGTCCACTCACCCAATTCACCATATGTCCGTGTTTCCTGCTTCCATGGCCAGGACACGATACAAGCACATCTTCATGCATTTCAATCACAATGAACTCTCGTTCATGGGGGTGACCCTGAACATGATCGGCTCCACAAAATTCGGCCCCTCGTAAACCACTTCAACCAGCAGTTCGCAGCATTTATTATTCCCAACCAACTTATGTGTGTGGAGGAGTCCCTGAGTAAATTTTCTGTCTGCCTTGCTTTCAAACAGTTCATCCCCAGCAAGCGTGCCAGATACGGGGTCAGGTTGTATAAGCTTTGTGACAGGGCCACAGGCTATACATATAGCTTTATGGTTTACGAGGGTAAAGATAGTCACGTGGAGCCGGAAGGATGTCCAGACTACATAGGGAGCACTGGCAAGAGTGTGTGGGACTTGGTGTCACCCTTATCCGACAAGGGGTGCCACTTGTACGTGGACAATTATTACAAGAGCGTGCCACTATTTAGTAAGTTGTTTCATCATCAAATTGGCGCATGTGACACCGTGCAACCTAATCGCTGGGGCTTTCCCCAACGGCTTGTAGAATCCCGACTTAGACGAGGGGAGAGAGCCTGCTTGAAAAGTGGTAATTTGCTTGCAGTGAAGTGGAGGGATACAAAGAATGTTTTAGTTCCTTCCTCCCTTCATGCAGACACGACAGAGTCCAAATTCCTACTGCGACTGGTGTTTTGGAGAAACCCCTCTGTGTCCACGAATAAAACCGAAATATGGGAGGGGTGGACCTCAATGACCAGTTATTGGTGCCATACCTAATTACCCGTAAAGCTAGGCGCTGGTATAAAAAAGTGTCTATATATTTATTCCAATTGGCTTTGTTGAACGCTCATGTGCTATACAGAGCTTCAGGACGGACTGGATCCTTCCTCAAATTCCAGGAAAAGATCGTCAGAGCCCTTCTGCTTCCAGGCGGTGCTGTTCCCCACTTTCACAATGTAAATGCAGTGAGCCGGCTGCATGGGGGGCACTTTCCACAAGTCCTCCGTGGTACCTCAGGCCAAAGAGCACCCCAAAAGAGATGTTGTGTCTGCAGACAATGCGGATACCAGGCGTTACACCCACACTTATAGTCCCTTCTGTCCTGACCAGTCTGGTCTCTGCATCAGAGATTGTTTCAAACGCTACCATACACTAGTGAATTATTAGGGTAGGGTACAGCACGACACAGTGATTAGGCACACTTTCACACCCAAGCCTGGAACCAGTTTAATGTTATAGTTTTGTTACAAAAAAAAAAAGACACAGTGATTAGGCACACTTTCACACCCAAGCCTGGAACCAGTTTAATGTTATAGTTTTGTTACAAAAAAAAAAGTGTACTAAAAAAATAACTAAATAAATAAAAACATTTTAAAACCACAAAAAAATATAAAAAAGTTATAAAAACAAAAAAATATATAAAATAATAAAAGCCAAAAACAGTTGTACATTTCTTGTTTTTCTATCTCTATTTTCTCTCTATTCTCTTTCTATTGCTCTCTCTATTGTTAATATTTTTTATGCATACCTGTAATGTTTTGTTACTGTTTTTTATCATGTTTTTTTTGCAGGTATGTAATGTTTATGTAATTTGTTCCTGTAATATTTTATGATTTTTTTCTTCTTAACCGGCATGTAATTTTTTATGCTACTGTGTTTTATCAATCGTTTATTGCTTTTCAGGTACACCATTCAGCTGCAGCACTGATTTATTTATGGTGACAGCAACAGCGTTTGCTCCCACCATACGTAAAGCAGCGACTTCAGTGCTGTTGGAGGTGATTTCACCACCACAGTTAAAAAAAATAGCATATATATCGGAGCATAGGGGCAGGGGTGGAAATTGGGGCGGCTTGCCCCTATGCTCCGGTATCTATTTTAAAAAAGGGTCTATGCCCACCATTAGAAGTGGGTGGATGAAGGGCGGTTTTCTAATGGTGGACATACCCACCGATTGATTCTTTTTTTTCATTTAACCCACTGGCTGAATGAAAAAAAAGAACATTACAACATATGCACAACAAAGACCAGCAATGTACTAGTATGTTGCTGGTCTTCTCAGACTTTCCTGTCCCACCAGGGAATGAGAGAATACAGCCGGTGGTTAGATGGCTGACCATAGAGCTGATGGAAGACTAGAATGGCTAGAAAAATGGAGACAACGAGCATTTCGTGACTTCGGTTTCGCCAGATATAAACAGCGCCAATGGGAAATTGTGAAAGCATCTTATCACACCGATATTGTGTGGTCAGATGCTTTAAGGGGAAAAGATCTAGAGTCTACTAGTAGACCCCAAATAAAAAAAAAAAATATGCGACACTACCTATTTTTTATCATAGGGAATATTTAAAATCCCTGTAATAAAAATAAAAATGATAGAAAAAAGAAGATGAAAGGGACAGTGTAAAAATAAAACAAAAAGTAAAACGAATAATTAAAAAAAAATGCACCCCTTTCTCCCCCCCCCCCCCCCGTGCACGCATGCAAAGGTGAAGGCAAGCGTCGGTCTCATGTCGTATGTAAACAGCAATTTCACCATGCATGTGAGGTATCACTGCGAATGTCAGATCATGGGCAGTAATTCTAGCAGTAGACCTCCTCTGCAGATCTAAAGTGGTAACCTGTAAAGGCTTTTAAAAATGTATATAGTTTGTCGCCGCTTTGCGGGTGCGCGTTATTTTTAAAACATGTCATGTTTGGTGTCTATACACTCGGCATGAGATCACAAAACATTTGGCCAATATAGTGTGTTTTTGTGCATTAAAATGTAAAAAAGTGTTTTTCCCCCCAAAAATTGCATTTGAAAAATCACTGCGCAAATATTTTGTGAAAAAAAAATTGTAGCACCCACTATTTTAACCACTTGACAACTGGGCACTAAAACCCCCTTCCTAACCAGACCAATTTTCAGCTTTCAGTGCTCTCACATTTTGAATGACAATTACTCAGTCATACTACACTGTACCCAAATGAAATTTTCGTCCTTTTTTTCACACAAATAGAGCTTTCTTTTGGTGTTATTTAATCACCACTGGGGTGTTTATTTTTTGAGCAATAAATGGAAAAATACCGAAAATTTTGTAAAAAAATGCATTTTTCTTTATTTCTGTTATAACATTTTGCAAATTAGTAATTTTTCTTCGTAAATTTTGGCCAAAATTTATACTGCTATATGTCTTTGGTAAAAATAACCCAAATTAGTGTATATTATTTGGTCTTTGTGAAAGTTATAGAGTCTACAATCTATGGTGCCAATCACTGAAAATTGATCACACCTGATGCACTGACGGCCTGTCTCATTTCTTGAGGCCCTAACAAGACAGGAAAGTACAAATACCCCCCAAATGACCCCTTTTTGGAAAGTAGACAGTCCAACGTATTTAGTAAGAGGCATGGCAAGTTTTTTGAAGTTGTCATTTTTTCCCACAATTCTTTGCAAAATGAAGATTTTTTTTTTTCAGTTTTTTTTTTCCACAAAATTGTCATATTAACATGTTATTTCTCACACCCAGCATATGCATACCACCAATTACACCCCAAAACACATTCTGCTACTCCTCCTGAGTATGGTGATACCACATGTGTGACACTTTTACACAGCCTGGCCACATACAGAGGCCTAACATGCAGGGAGCGCCATCAGGCGTTCTAAGGACATAAATTACACATATAATTTCCTGACTACCTCTTGCACTTTTGAAGGTCCTGGAGCACCAGGGCAATGGAAACGCCCCAAAAATGACCCCATTTTGGAAAGTAAACACCCCAACGTATATTCTATGAGGCATAATGAGTCTTTTGAATGGTTCATTTTTTCCACAAGTTTTTGGAAAATGTGGAAAGAAAATGAAAACGCATTTTTTTTTACACAAGGTTGTTCATTTATACAATATTTCTAACACACAGCATGTACCCAGCAAAAATGTCACCCTAAAATATATT
>BLSH010184541.1:874067-899482 GCA_018402905.1 Glandirana rugosa
CCCTGGTTTTCATTACCCTGTCAACCGACGAGTCGACAAGGTACCGGACCACACACAATAAGGGAGTAATAGGGTAAATGTTCCTCGTCTATTTTCCAGGTCTCAATTAAAGTTCACACGATAAACGTAAACCTTAGACAACGACAGTTGAGAGTTATACTCTAGGTTTCTCGTCAGTGATAGTCACTTCGTTCGGTAGTAATCCGACTTTTTTGTTTTGTTTGGGTAGACTCTCTATCGTTTTTGTAATCCACACCGGTTTAGTTGATAAACCTTGGACACACATACACCTACCTCCTGGAGAGTGTTCTTGATCTGGCCAACTGTTGTGCAGGGTGTTTTCTTCACCAGGGAAAGAATTCTTCGGTCATCCACCACAGTTGTTTTCCGTGGTCTTCTGGGTCTTTTGGTGTTGCTGAGCTCACCGGTGGGTTCTTTCTTTATAAGGATGTTCCAAATAGTTGATTTGGCCACACCTAATGTTTTTGCTATCTCTCAGATGGGTTTGTTTTGTTTTTTCAGCCTAATGATGGCTTGCTTCACTGATAGTGACTGCTCTTTGGATCTCATATTGAGAGTTGACAGCAACAGATTCCAAATGCAAATAGCACACTTGAAATTAACTCTGGACCTTTTATCTGCTCCTTGTAAATGGGATAATGAGGGAATAACACACACCAGGCCATGGAACAGCTGAGCAGCCAACTGTCCCATTACTTTTGGTCCCTTAAAAAGTGGGAGGCACATATCCAAACTATTGTAATTCCTACACCATTCACCTGATTTGGATGTAAATACCCTCAAATTTAAGCTGAAAGTCTGCAGTTAAAGCACATCTTGTTTGTTTAATTTCAAATCCATTGTGGTGGTGTAGAGAGCCAAAAACATTAGAATTGTGTCGATGTCCCAATATTTATAGACCTGACAGTAGCTATACCTGCAAAAGGGGCCTAGCAGGACTTAAGCTGCCACAGGCGGTTCGCATCTCGGCTGGTTCAGCAGAGACATTTCCCATGTGATTATTGCCAGTGGCTTTAGCCGCTAGCAATATTCACTGTGTGTTGTCCCGGCATGGACGGCTCCTAGCATCTCCCCGCTGGGAGAACACAATAGCTAGTGTTGATGGGGGAATAAAGAAAGATAATCACACCATGGCCAGCTTTAATTTCATGATAAACTCCATGGCAGCATACGTGTGGGTGGCTCCGCCTCCGCAGCTACCCCATAGGACTCCTCTCCCATAAATCTTTGCTCTACCCAGCATGCCGTGTTCCTTTTTTGCTCTCCTCCGTTGCACCAGTGGATGGTTTAAAGCTACCGAAGATGCCTTACCGCGTATTATTGCCTTGGCCAGGAGAATACGTCCCTCCTACAGTCCCCAGTCCTGAGAGCGGGGTATGGAGCGAGCAGAGTAAGCGCTGAAGATTCAAGATTTGTGTGCGCTGGCCTAATAGCCCAGCTGAGAGCGGGTGGCCATTATCTGCCCTTGGACACCGAGATGCGAGACTCATTTTTCTCTGGTGGCATAGCGGCGGCAGAAGTGGTGAGATCTACCCTTTTTCTGGCTTAACATGGCAGCAAGTGTTTATTTTACCTGTGGTATTGTGCTTTTTTTTCCCCTTTGTCCTGAGGCTTGCTTTGCTGATAGTCATGGAGGCTACTGTGTGTGCTGGTCGCCACTTCCGTCTTCCACGTTTGTACGTTCGTTCGTATGGCGCATTCGCGGCCAGGGAATACGAAGGAAGGCCTGGTACTCACATGCGCGTGTGCTCAGGAACCCAGCGGCGCCGGGTGATGACGTCATACCGCTTATTTTTAAGCCGGAGAGCCCCACACAGCCTCGGGAATGCTTGTGGGCTCTGCGGCAACTTCCCCAGGCTGTGTGGTCAAGCTCTCCAGGTAAGCGGATGGCAGTGGGAGAGAGGGAGCGGGTTGTTTGTGTGCTAGCCTTAGACACAGACTGGAGACTGTTCTTCCTCTCTCCTACAGGTCTTCGGTCCAGGATGGATGCCTCTCTGCCCCCTAGTGGCCGGCCCTCGCATGACAGGTACCATTAGGTTCCTGGGATGGGGGATTAGCCTGGGGGGAGGGGAGAAGTCTGGCACTACTTGATGGAATGACTGCAGCAGTGGCTTAAAGGTTTCCTTTTACTTTTTCTTTCAAGCCCTCATAGGTCTGATTCATTAGAAGCTCACAGAAAAGGAGCGACTCTTCAAAATCTCACCATCAGAATTGTCATCATTCATCATCTAGATCCGTACAGCATAGATCTCGCTCAGGGTCAGGGCACCGCAGTGAAGTTACACGTCATCACTCCCCTTCCCGTCCCCGGGAGAAAGTGTGTTGGGGATGCAGAGTGATTGTCTCCGGATAGATCCCTGTGACACTCCTGCTATGGAAAAGCAGAGGGTGAAAGAAAAAACCCTGATCAGCACCTGGAGGCTGTAATTAGACGGGTTGTTAATGACTCCTTGCTGGAAAGAGAAACCCGCCAGCCTCGTGCTTCTCCTGCAGTTCCTCCCAGATCACTGACAGCTGAGAGCGATAGGGATGATCAATTGGATCCCTTCCAGCCTGACCAACAATCTTCAGACCACTCAGACAGTGAGTCACAAGATGAGACACCCGAGGTAGGATTTAGGTACGCATTGGTACCCTCTCTGGTCAACAAACACTCTCACTTCCCCTTCCTAGCAGGGCTGGGGGAAATCATCACAGATGAGTGGAGTAAGGTGGAAAGAAGAGGTTCACTTGCCTCAAAAGTCCAAAAGCTTTATCCTTTTATGGAGGAAGAAGTGAAGCAGTTGGAGGTAGCACTGCTTGTGGACACGGCCCTCATGAAATTGGTAAGATATGTAACCCTCCCCCTGGAAGATACGGTCTCCTTCAAAGACCCCTTAGAAAGAAAGATTGATACGGATCTAAGGCGGGTATATCTAACAGCTGGGATGGCTTGTAAACCAGCCTTGGCCTTGGCGACACTTTCCAAAGCCATGGAGATCTGGTCAGACAAGGTGGAGGAAATCTTAGCTGGTTTTTCTACTGAAGCGACCAGAAGTTCGCCCATTCAGGAACTGAGAATGGCTTCAGCCTTCATGGGGGTGGCATCCATTGACATTATCTGTCTCGTGGCTTGAGTGATGTTGGCATCAGTCACGGCTAAGTGGGCTCTCTGGCTCCTGCCGTGGTGGGCAGATTCTGCCTCCAAGCAGGCATGGTGCCAGATTCCCTTTGAGGGTGCTTCTCTCTTTGGGAAAAAACTGAATGAAGCTATCACGCGGGCTACGGGAGGGAAGTCTGGGTTTCTTCCCCAGGACTGGTGCCAGCCAGGAGAGAAGCGTCCCTCAGCAAGAAAACAAGGCTTTGATTGCGGTAAAGAAGCACGCAGTTACAAACCTGGACACGAATTCGGAAGATCCTGGAGGGCCAGGCGAGCAGGGAACCAAAAATGCTGCAAGGGAGTTTCCACAGGTGGACAGGGTCCATCTAAGTCTTTTTGAGGTTGGGCCCGCTCAGACATGCCCAGTAGGTGCCCGCCTACTTCTCTTTCGACGTGTCTGGGCGGCCTCAATTTGCGACTTTTGGACAATCAGAACTGTGTCCGCGGGTCACACCTGGGTATTCAGAAGAAGCCCAAAACTAAGATTTGTCCCTACGGCTGTTCCATCATTAAGAGAAAAAAGGGAAACTCTATTTACCTACGTGATGACTCTGCTAGACCAAGAAGCGGTCAAGATAGTGCAGGACGAAGAGAAAGGGCAAGGAATGTATTCTCCATTGTTCCTGGTTCAAAAGAAAAATGGCTCATGGAGACCCGTAATCGATTTGACTCACCTCAATCGATTTATTCATAAGGAGAGATTCAAGATGGAGTCTCTCAACTCTATCCAGCAGGCAGTGCAGCCAGGAGATTGGTTGAGTTCCATCGACCTGAAAGATGCATACTTTCATGTTCCAGTAGCAGCGGAGTTCCAGTGCTACCTACGTTTTGCCATAGGCCAGTTACACTGTCAGTTCACCTGCCTTCCATTTGGCCTCACGACATCTCCAAGAGTCTTCTCCAAGGTACTGCTGGCGGTAGTGGCACTGTTGAGGGTCAGAGGAGTGCGTTTGTATCACTACTTGGATGACCTCCTTCTGTTATCCCAAGACAGGAAACAGCTGCTGATTCATCAAGACTTAGTCGTCAACACCTTGGAAAAGTTTGGCTGGTTACTGAACAGAGACAAGAGTCATCTGCATCCGTCTCAATCTCTCATCTTCCTGGGAGCACTCTTCAACACAGAGAAAGCGACCATCTCTCTGCCAGAGGAAAAAATAATAGTAATCCAGAACCGAGTCTATCGAGCCCTCTCTTCTCCATGGCTCTCAGCTCTCCATTGTCTGAGGGTAATTGGGACAATGACAGCCGCCATTCCGATGGTGAAATGGTGAAGTGGGGGATACATCCATTCCAGAGGGGGTTCTTGCAGCAGTGGGAATACCACAGCAAGACCCAACAGATTTGGATTACATCTTCCATGAGACAGTCTCTCCATTGGTGGCTTCAGAGGCTGATCCTCTCCAAGTGTCACTCTCTGAAGCCGGTCACCTGGGTGACAATTACCTCGGATGCCAGCAGTTCAGGTTGGGGAGCCCACTGTCAATCAGAGATGGCTCAAGGCAAATGGGACTTTTCCTCTTGGAAAATAGTCTCCAACATCCTGGAACTACGAGCAGCATTCAAGGCCCTTCTAGCCTTCCAACATCTGACAATGAATGCCTCAGTCATGCTAAAGATGGACAACACGACGGCAGTGGTCTATGTGAGAAGGCAGGGAGGGACCCGCAGTGGGTCATTGTTGAGAGAAGTTCAGCCAACAATGGATTGGGCTCAGAGGAACTTGGGCAACATCTCTGCAGTGTATATTTTGGGTACTCTGAACACCAGGCGGATTTTCTCTCCAGACACCATTTTGACAACAACGAGTAGTCCCTGCACGAAGAGGTATTCAAGTGGATCCTGACATTGGGGATATCTCCAGAGGTGGACCTGTTCGCCCCGGCCTGCAACCGCAAGTTGGAAAAGTATTATATGAGATCCTGAGATCCCCAAGCTTGCGGCGTAGATGCAATCTCAGACCAGTGGAGGTTCCGCAGGGCTTACGCGTTCCCTCCTATTCTGCTAATACTTCAGTTCCTATGGAGGCTCAGGTCAGAGCCTGTGGAGATCCTTGCAGTATTGCCCTACTGGCCGAACAGACCGTGGTTCCCTCTTCTCACACTTCTCAGCTTCAGGGACCCGGTCCCTCTTCCGGCCATACCAGATCTTCTCTCTCAGGGGAAAAATCTTCATCCTTGTCCATCAGCCCTACACCTCAGGGTCTTGTGGTTGAGAGGGAAAGGCTGGAAACCCTAGGCTGCCCTCAAGAGGCCATTCCAACCCCATATGAATTCTTAGTTTTCTTCAGTCTGGGCTTGATATAGGTCTCTGTTAGCTCACTTAGGGTCCAGGTGACAGCTATCTCTGCATTTACTGGCACTTCTTGGGCAAGAGACAGTCTCATACATCAATTTTTTAAAGGAGCGGTCAGACTGAAACCACAAAGGAGACCAAGATTTCCCAAGTGGGACCTTCCTCTTGTTCTGGATGCATTATCACAACGAGCATCTTCTTCGTCAGAACCTTTGCCATTAAAAGAATTGACTATGAAGACAGTTTTTCTTGTGGCAATAACTTTGGCCAAACGGGTATCAGAACTCAAAGATTTGGGGTCGAGGGAGCCCTTCTTGACCTTCTTTCCCAACAGGGCAGTGTTGATACCCATGTTAGGAGCAAGACCGAAGGTAACAACAGTGTTCCATGAAAATCAGGAGATTGTGCTCCCTACATTCAAGACATAATAATAATTAAACCTTTTTTTCTGTTATCAGCATTTCCCACCCGTGTGTGTAGCGAGTTATTTCCCACACGTATGCTGCCATGGAGTCTGTCAGGAAAACGGAAAATTTATATCAAATACTTACTGTAATTTTCCTTTCCTGATAGACTCCATGGCAGCAGGAGTTCCCAACCAAATGCCGGAGTAGGCTAGTTACGGAACACGGCATGCTGGGTAGAGCAAAGGGAGAGGAGTCCTATGGGGTAGCTGCGGAGGCGGAGCCATCCACACTTATGCTGCCATGGAGTCTATCAGGAAAGGAAAATGATGGTAAGTATTTTATGTAAATGTTCTGTTTTAATGTATAACAGTGCTGGGAATGGCTATTATTTGAGTTCATGCTCTTTTCAGCTTTGTGTGAAAACCATAGATCAGAGGTTCTCAACGCCCGGGTCATGGACTGGTGCTGGTCCGCTGCCTGCTTGCAGCCAGGCCACACAGACTACACTGTCAGAGGTGCAGTGGCGGGCGAGCAGAGCGATGACATCATCTCTCATCGCCCTCCCGCATCAACACTGTTGCTCCCTCACAGCCAGGCCACTACACTGTTGGAGGTGAGGCGGGCAAGCAGAGACATGCCATCTCTGACCTCCCACCGCGTATCATCGCTTTTCCGCCCTCACTCTGTGCTGCCACTAAAGGCAGGCGATGTGACAAGTGACAAGCTGCATCTGAAGGCAGGCGATGTGGCAAGTGACAAGCTGCATCTGAAGGCAGGCGATGTGACAAGTGACAAGCTGCATCGGAAGGCAAGCGATGTGACAAGTGCCAAGCTGCATCTGAAGGCAGGCGATGTGACAAGCTGCATCTGAAGGCAGGGGATGTGACAAGTGACAAGCTGCATCTGAAGGCAGGCGATGTGGCAAGTGACAAGCTGCATCTGAAGGCAGGCGATGTGGCAAGTGACAAGCTGCATCTGAAGGCAGGCGATGTGGCAAGTGACAAGCTGCACCTGAAGGCAGGCGATGTGACAAGTGACAAGTTGCATCTGAAGGCAGGCGATGTGGCAAGTGACAAGCAGCATCTGAAGGCAGGCGATGTGGCAAGAGACAAGCTGCATCTGAAGGCAGGCGATGTGACAAGTGACAAGCAGCATCTGAAGGCAGGCGATGTGGCAAGTGACAAGTTGCATCTGAAGGCAGGCGATGTGGCAAGTGACAAGCTACATCTGAAGGCAGGCGATGTGACAAGTGACGCTACACCTGAAGGCAGGCGATGTGACAAGTGACACGCTACACCTGAAGGCAGGCGATGTGACAAGTGACAAGCTGCATCTGAAGGCAGACGATGTGACAAGTGACAAGCTGCATCTGAAGGCAGGCGATGTGACAAGTGACAAGCTGCATCTGAAGGCAGGCGATGTGACAAGTGACAAGCTGCATCTGAAGGCAGGCGATGTGATAAGTGACAAGCTGCATCTGAAGGCAGGCGATGTGACAAGCTACATCCGAAGGCAGGCGATGTGACAAGTGACAAGCTACATCCGAAGGCAAGCGCTGTGACAAGTGACAAGCTACATCCAAAGGCAGATGATGTGACAAGTTACAAGCTGCATCTGAAGGCAGGCGATGTGACAAGTGACAAGCTACATCTGAAGGCAGTCGATGTGACAAGTGACAAGCTGCATCTGAAGGCAGGCGATGTGACAAGTGACAAGCAGCATCTGAAGGCAAGCGCTGTGACAAGTGACAAGCTACATCCAAAGGCAGATGATGTGACAAGTTACAAGCTGCATCTGAAGGCAGGCGATGTGACAAGTGACAAGCTACATCCAAAGGCAGATGATGTGACAAGTGACAAGCTACATCTGAAGGCAGTCGATGTGACAAGTGACAAGCTGCATCTGAAGGCAGGCGATGTGACAAGTGACAAGCAGCATCTGAAGGCAGGCGATGTGGCAAGTGACAAGCTGCATCTGAAGGCAGGAAATGTGACAAGTGACAAACTGCATCTGGTGGCAGGCGACAGGGGCCAGTGACACGCTCAGGGCTCCCACTGATTCTGCATTGTGGTGAGTTGAACTATTTCTTTTTATATTACAATGTAATAATAGATATATTGTGTTTCAATCATCCCGACATCAAATAAACTATGATGTCATGATGATTGAAGCACTAGCACCACCAATTTCCTTGACAAACTGCCCCCAAAAAAACGCATTCCCCCTCCTGAGCCTTGGCATGATTTCCTTCCACAAAGTCGGTCCCCGGTGCCAAAAATGTAGGGGACCGCTGCCATCGGTGCAACACTACAATGTTTCTATATATGAAACAGCAGGTAAGCTGAGAAGCTTCCACACAACAATCCTGATGAAGTGGCCTGTGATGCTACGAAACTCATGTAAGATATCTAAAATCATCTTCCTGAAGTCTTCTTGACATAAAAAACTGAATAAAAAGGATTGCTAAAGTGCCCGGGTCAGTTTATTGCCCTGTTCTGTAGCCTTTGGGTCTTTTTCCTCTCCCCAAGTTTTTTTTTGGAAAAGCCCATCATCAAGTACTTGGAAGACTTGGAAGAAGGTTTTGGCTGGTCCCTAAGGAGCAGGGTCCACCTGGCTTCAGTAGGCCATAGAGTGCTTTGCCCCTATCAGAAGCCTTGAGCCTCGGGGGATTTAGGGTTTGAGGTCCTTCCTCTTCAGAGGTTTGGCCATTGCTGTGTCCCCCATTCATGTTTTTTATGTACTGTGATTTCATGGTTGATTTTTTTTTGCTCACTAGGGATCACCAAGCACCGCCCCGCGGTGAAACGTTTTTGAGGCACAACCTAAATAGACAAATTTTCTATAAGGGAAAGGTAGGTAATAAGCCTTGCTTTTACAGGTTGGCCTCATAAAAAATAAAATAACATACAGCGGCAGAGTAGTTTGAAGGAACTTTGAGAAAAGTAGCTCAACTTATGAAACCTTTTGTTAACTCACCAAGAAATGAAGTCTGTGTTTGATTCTAGTGTGCAGTAATCAGATTTCCAGCAGTTGTGGAATTTGTCTATATGTACTCCTGTATTTGATAAGAGAACGGTAAAAAATCAATATGCAAATGCATAACAAGCTTTAAAATTACCTTTGTTTTATACAGCATGCTAGACATGCTTTAGGTTTATAACTTTACCGGTACACCCTTGTAGGAATTTTCTATGTACTTGTATACACGGTGATATTCTGCTCTGCCCGTCTTCTATCAAAAACAGAGATAATGGCATGTAGGTAGGTGCAGTTAGCGACTTTGCCACTAGGTAGCCCTGTACCAGAATAATGTCTAGTAAGCAAGTAGTGACACCAGGTGTTAGGCCCCAATTAAGTTGAGTCCTCCCACAGGCATGTCTGGGGTGATTCAGCACCTTTATATAAACCAGGGGGGAGGGGAAAACACACACTTGGGGCATGGGAGCTAAACATCCCACACCTATGAAAATGTAGGCCCCGGAGAGGAAAGTAGGTTGGGTGGCATGGACCTGTACATTGGAGGAGCCGGTTGTAGTCTCTGTCCCTTATGGAGGTGGGGGCTAGAGCAGAGAGATGTACCTAGCAAGGAGGTGACTACAGCCAGCACAGTCCTGTGAGTACTGTGAACCCCCCCACAGACAGATGCAGGGCTCGGAGGGGCAGCACAGAGAACTGTCATTCTCTTAGAGTAGAGGGGTTGGTTGTGCATGTGGGACCCCAACAGAGTGAATATGAACTGATATTACCTTTTAATGGGAATGCACTTTTGTTGCACTTTAGTGACTACTACGGTTGTCGATCACTTAAAGGGTAAGTTCCCCTTTACAGAAAAATCTGTAAGGTAAACTTGCACTGGACCCCCTTCTCATCCCCCGTCCCGCTGTACCTGGAGCCCGGCAAATTTCACATCCCCGGACTGGGCGATACGATCTGTCAGTGCGGGTGATCGTGGGATTCCAGGTTAGCGGGACCAGGTGTGATGGGGAGGGGGTCCAGTGCAAGTTCACCATACCATACAGATTTTCTGTAAAGGTGAACTTGCACTTTAAGGTTAATTCATATCATTATTGTAAGCATATAGACCATAGGTGTGCACAGCCTATTGCATTAGGATGTGTACCCCAAAGATCAAACACACCTGAATGCCACCTACTGTCACGGGGAGGAGGCTCTGGTGGTGGGAGACAGTTGATATGACGTTACCACCTAAATACAGGTGTAACTTGTTCCTAATGTTGAACCTAACCTTTAATATAATAGAGGCATTTGCACTGGAAACTGGCACCCCAACCACCCACCTGGTGCCAACACTGGATAATGCTTATACACATGGAGGGATTAGGGTGTGCCTAGGCACACCCGGCATACCCTGTGCGCACGCCTATGATATAGACCTTTGGTATACAGCAGTGGTTCTCAACTGCAGTCCTCAAGTACCCCCAACAGGCCATGTTTGCACTTTGCACAGGTGCTTTAAATCAGAGTCAAGGGCTTGGTATTTTGGACAGCTATTTTATCTAAGAGAAATTGCCAAAACATGGCCTGTTGGGGGTAGTTGAGGACTGAGGGTGAGAACCACTGCTCTAGTGGATTAGTCTGAGATTTGCAGAAAATTTTACCCAAATGTTGGTTGCCAATCCAGTTCCAACTAAAACGTGTGTTGCATTATGACTATACTGTATTTGCTATATTAGTGTTTTGGGCATTAAAACAAGTTAAGAACTGAGGATATACCATTTACTTAAGACTGCCAAACCTGGAATGGTTTTTGAATGAAGATTGTTAAGATTTATTAATATACTAATAGGGATACCTGTTGTTTTAACTGTGTGTGTTCTTTTAGTTCAGTTTTGACATTTATGTATAGCTTTCATCCTATTACAGTACCACACATCTCAAGTGATTACTATTTAAAGCGAAACTTCATCTGTATAGAAAAGTTCTGCTGATCTTCCTCCTTCCCTCCTCTGCCTGTATTGGAAAGTTGTTGTTTTTCGGGGAGAGTGGAACTATTTCCGGCAGGCACCCACTCCCACTTCCATACAAACCCTATGAAGACTGCAGGATCATTCAGAAAGGGCAGCGCGTATAGGCGTGTGCCTGGGCACACCCTAATCACCTTGTGCTACTCCGATTCCCCCTGCTACCTGGGCCGCCCATGTCCCCCCACAGCTCTGCCGGCTTCCTTCCTCTCCCGTTGGCTTCTGCGGGGGATGTGTCAGGATGGAGAATGGGGGAAGGAGCTGGTAAATATGTCATTTACCAGCCCCCTCATTTTTCTGAATGAATACAGTGAATGATCGGTACCGATCACTCCTGTGTCCATTCATATCTGAAGCATAGTAAACTGTGTTTGTGAAAGAACAGGAAGCTGCTTAGCACAGAGCAATTCCCATTCATTCACTTTCCAAGCAGCTGAGGCTGCAGAGAAAGGGGCTGGGGAATCTGTCCTCTGTCCCTTTCTCTGTCTTAAAAGTGAGACATCAGGGGTTTGGTTATACTCTTGATATTTAACCAAAGTCCTCCAACAGGGCTCCTAAAAAAATTGTAAAAAAAAATATTATAAAAAAGAATTAAAAAAATTGTAAAAAAACAATAATAAAAATAAAAAAAACCACTGACATGTCCACTGCCCTATTGATTCTGTCCACGTTTTAATACATTTTAAAATTATATTCAAAAGTGGTGCCGCGCTCCCAGATGCTAATGTGCTAGTATCCCTTAAAATCTGCTTGCATAGCTGATTCTGATAAAAGCTCTGCAAGCAGATTTAAAGGGATACTAGCACATTAGCATTTGGGAGCACAGCACCACTTTTGAATATAATTTTGCACATTGATATACACTTAGAGAGAATGTATAGGTGTGAGCGATCCCCTTAGTAAGGTTTGTAGTCTTATAGCACTCAATAGCACAACATAGCAGCGCACAAGTACACCCATTTATAATACATTTAAAAAGTTTGTTTGCATTTATTTATAATTGTGTGTGTATGTATGTAAACTTTGGGGTGCACATCTTAATGCAGTATTCTACGCACACCTATGGCAGCGCGCCTTGCTCATGCGCAGTGGAAAGCCATCTGTGAAACACCAGGAAGTCCCAGATGGTTTCCCACATCTAAGATAGCGGTATCGGGGAGCAGAAGATGAAGAACCGGCCCCGGTGATAATAGCACTAGATCCCTGGGATGTTAAGCGTCTGGTTATTAAATGCAAAACAAAACCCAAGAAAATTCCCCGCTCAACTCACCAGCCAGTCTGCAACCAACTGACTCACCTGCCCTCCATCTATCCAGTAGAATGCATGTGCTACTACTATGGAGGCTCTCATAAATTTACAAGAGTCAGGACTGCAGAAATATTGGGGTGCCCTGGAGCGGGTCTGCGGCTTATGCATGTATTTGAAAATGTGTGCTAACTAAACCCCTGAATTTAACGCAGACTGCAAGGCTCCATGCACATTGGCTTAAAAACATTGCTTCTACAGGAGTTTTGTGTTCTGCCTGTAGAATAAGGTGACCAGATTTTTCAAGTAAAATCAGGGGACATATTTTTTTTTTATTAGTAATGGTGACAATCAGCGCCTTATAGTGGGACTGCGATATTGCGGTGGACAAATCGGACACTAAGTGACACTTTTGATACTTTGTGGGGACCAGTGACACTAATACAGTGATCGGTGCTAAAAGTATGCACTGTCACTGTACTAATGACACTGGCTGGAAAGGGGTTAACATCTAGGGCAGGGGTAGGCAACCTGCGGGCCTCCAGCTGTTGCAGAACTACAAGTCCCATCATGCCTCTGGGAGTAATTGTAACTGCCAGCCTTGCAATACTTCATGGGAAATGTAGTTCCACAACAGCTGCAGGGCCACAGTTTGCCTACCCTTGATTTAGGGCAATCAAAGGGTTAAATGTATGCTTAACCAGTGTTTTGCAACTGTGGGGGAGATGCTTTTACTAAGGGGAGGCATAGATCCCTGTTGCTGCTTTGCAGGAACACAGGATAAATGTCTTCCATACTGACAGAATGGTGATCTGCCTTGTTTACATAGGCAGGCTGCTGTTCTGCCAGTGTATAGAACGATCGGTGGGTACTGGCGGACCCGCTGATCGGCTCCGATACCCAGAAAGGCAGGGTCACGTATATATACACACATGAACCTGCACAGCACAAAAAATTAAAAAACAAACAATACACCCCCCTAAGCTAGTAGGAGCGGCAGAGCGGGGGGGATTCAGAATTTTTTTTTTTTAATTCTGCACTGACTGTCTTGGAAATTGCCCAGGCCCCTGTTCATATCCGATCCGGGGACAAAACCGGGGACAAACTTGGTCTGGGGACAGTGTCCTCAGTCCGGGGCCTGGTCATCCTAATGTAGAAGCTACCCAATGTTATCCTATTTGTCCATGCAGAGGCATATAATTAGATCCTGTCTAAATTGGCCCTAGTATGTATATGTATGAATGCAGAGGCGTAACTAGAACCTTCAGGGCCCCGGTGCAAGAAATTATGAAGGGCCCCCTGACCCCTGGCCAGGGCCCTTCCCTCTTCCCACTGATCCCGGGGCCCTTTACTCCCATTGTGGGTCCCTTTATTACAGTAGTGCAGTGGGGCCCTTTCACAAGTTCTGCAGCAGGCCCCAGGGTGACCAGGGAAGCACACAGGGGCCCTGGGAACAGCAGAAGACAAGTAAACTGGATAGAGGAAAATGGAGGAGATTGGGTCCTCTAAATGCCACCCCCGCCATCCCTCCTATTCAGGTGTACAAGGGAGGCACATGGGCCCCCTGCACCATGGGGCCCGGTTGCAATTGCAACCCCTGCAACCCCTATCGTTACGCCCCTGTATGAATGTGCGTTAGGGACCTTAGATTGTAAGCTCCTTGAGGGTAGGGACTGATGTGAATGTACAATGTATATGTAAAGCGCTGCGTAAATTGATAGCACAATATAAGTACCTGAAATAAATAAATATTTTGAGCTCAACGTTTAGAGGCAGAAAAAAACAACGTTCTGATCAGCTTTTCTGATTGGCGCTTACTGGCAGAAATAACTTAAAACTCTCCTAAACTCATCTAAACTCTTGTACAAAAAATGTTTTATATGAGCATTTTTTTACTACCAAGAGCACAGACTTTTTTTAAAGCCTTAGGATAATTGGGTTGGTTGCAGACTGGATGGTGAATCAAGCTGGGAAATGTCTTTGGTTTTGTTTTGCATGCGTTGCCCTTCCATATGCTCCTTGCTATGAAGGCCAGTTATAGGTGGGGACAGTGGCCAGTTCTTTGTGTCTATTAATTCAATTCCAACAGCTACAGTATTTGTAGCTGCTTACTTTTATTTGTTTCTCACATTGACCGGAGCTCCTCTTAAACCGCTTCAATACCAGGCAATTTTACCCCCTTCCTGCCCAGGCCAATTTTCAGCTCTCAGTGCTGTCACATTTTGAATGACAATTGCACGGTCATGCAACACTGTACCCAAATGACATTTTTATCATTTTTTTTTCACACATACATAGAGCTTTCTTTTGATGGCATTTAAAGTGATTGTAAAGTCTCGTTTTTTTTGTTAGTTAAAAATAACAAACATGTTATACTTACCTCCTCTGTGCAGTTGGTTTTGCACAGAGCAGCCCAGATCCTCCCCTTCTCGGGTCCTTCTTTTGGCTCTCCTGGCCCCTCCCTCCTGTTGAGTGCCCCCACAGCAAGCAGCTTGATATGGGGGCACCCGAGCCAAGCCACATCTCCGTGTGTCCATTGAGGCCCAGCCCCGCCCCTTTCTCTCCTCATTGGCTGACTGACTTTGATTAACAGCAGTGGGAGTCAATGGCACCGCGCTGCTGTCTCAGCCAATGGGGGGGGGGGGGCAGTTGATACACCCGTGCAACATCGCTGGATCTAGAGGGACTTCAGGAAAGTATTAGAAGGGCTGGGGGGGGGGGGGGGGCTGGCAATGCGTTAAGATAAAAAAACCTTCTGACTTTACAATCACTTTAATCACCGCTGGGGTTTATATTTTTTGCTAAAGTTTTAGTCTTAGTTTCTGTCAGAAAAGTTTGTAAATAAGTAATTTTTCTCCTTCACTGATGTGCGCTGATGAGGCGGCACTGATGGGTTGCACTGATGGGCATTTATGAGGCGGCATTGACGAAGAGGCAGTAATATGCTGCACTGATGGGTACTGATAGGTGGTACTGATGAGCACTGATAGGCAGCACTGACTGGAATCACTGATGGGCACTGACTGGCATCACTGATGGGCACTGATTACCTGTACAGGTCTCCCCTGTGAGGAGATGCCACTGATCGTCTCTCCTCTCCTCACACTGTCAGGGTTTACATGTGATTGGCTGTGATTGGACACAGCTGAGTCATCGGCTTTTTACTGAGATCAGGGTCGAGCTGTGTCCTAAGGACACAACGCTCCCCCGAGGGCGCACAAGAGCGGTGAGACTGGGGCGCCACCAAATGACGTCGTCCCAAAACGATAGAAGTTCCCGCCCGTCGCCCGACGTATAGGTTAAGGGTTAAAGTAGAACTATAGGCAAAACTTTTTTTTTCATTTTGGATAGAGTAAAGGAGGGCATAACCCCTGTCCGATTTTTTTTTTCCGCCATCTTTGTCTCATTGTGGAGATTTCCCTCCACTTCCTGTCCCCACAACCAAACAGGAAGTGAGAGAAAATCCCTGCAAGCTAAGGGAATTCCTTAGGGACCCCCAGGTCACCAGAATAAGTTTCCCCATTGGAATATTTCCCCTCTATTCCTCTTCTGGAAACAACCCAAAATGTGGGATTTTCTTTTACTTTCACTTTCAATGATAATGGTAAACAGGACAAATAGAGATGGTCAATCTCCATTCTCCATAATGGAGGCACAGAATGTAAAAAACCTGACAAGCATTCTAATCCATCTCTACTCTATCCAAAATGGCCTTTAGTTATACTTTACTGTAAGAACACAAATTAAATTGTACCTCAAGTGATTAAGTAACTGACAACTAGCAGGTATAAGATGTGTTTTTCCAGGTGTTTGTTATACCATTATAGACGTATACCCAGTGAAGCTGAACCATCGTGGCTGCTGCCGCCATATACGTTCCCAAAGTCCCATGATATTGCAAGCATGGAGGTTGCGTTGGGATAATATTTAACTATGACTGATCCTAAGCCTCAAGCAGACTTCACCGCACTGGTACAGAGGCCTAATATCGAAACTTTATTTTTTCTATGGGCCCTTTGACAGCAATGTGAACATCTTTAACCTACCACCCCCCAAAGCATCCCACATATTTCTCAAGTAACAAAGCAGACCTCAGAACAGAAAGGAACTTCTTGCACAGTGTTTACTGCTCTGGGTTGGACTTGGCCATAATGGGAGCAAACATCAATTGCCATTGCAGAGAACTCGGAAAAACCTTTGATGTGTATCAGATGTCTCGTTTGCCACAAAAAGACATTTATTTTTACAGACCGTTGCAAGAAGCTTGACAATGTAAAGTGTTTTCAGTACTGACCATTCGGTTCAAAGGGGATCTCATTGCGGTAGAACTGCAGGTTGGGCATTGGCTTCTATTGGGAAAAATATATTTATTAACCAGTTTCACTTCTCACTCACAATCGTATATACAAATGCTTCACAGATTTGACACATTTTCCAATAAACATAAAATCAAAATTCCCAGGATAAAATTGGATTTTTGGTAGTTGTTAGACAGTCTCCCCTGAACCTTCCTCACTCGTCAGGAACCTCCTCGTCCTAAGCTAAATACTGTTCCTATCTGTGTCCAACTACTCACCAGAAGCATGCCATAGTGATGTGGGTTCTCTTATTTAAAAGATTCCTTTACTCAAAATGGGCACCAAGTCTGGAGAGTTCCGCAACAACTTCTCTTTTTGAAGCACTGTATGGTATCCCTTTGGGACCATTTGACAAGATCCCTTTCCCCCTGCAATAATGGCACAAGGCCACCTACAGATGAGAAGATTAACTTCACCTACCTACATCCAGCTCTGCAGATCCCATGAAGTTAGGGTTGCCACCTTTTCTTCAAGCCAAACCCGAACACTTTAGCGGCATACAGCAATTTTATGTATAAACTATACATATATTTTGCAATTAAATAACATTTCTAATGATGTTAATCACAAGAGTCCACATAGTTCCCATTTTACATCTGAATCTGCAGAGTTCCCCTTTTACATTTGGACTCGCAGAGTTCCCTTACACTGTAAGGGGGAACTCTGCAGGCTCTGATGTAAGGGGGAACTCTAGGGATTCTGACATAAGTGGTGCTCTGGGAACTCTGATTTAAGGGGAAACACTGAAACCTCTAATGTACGGAGAGGACTCTGATGTATGGGGGAACACTGTGGTCTCTGGTGTAAAGGGGAACTCTGATGCAAGGGGTGCTCTGAGAACCCTGATTTGCCTTAGTGTACTCACTCAGAGGCAGGAGAGAGAAGGGGGAAACTTCAGTCACAGACGGGGGTGCATGGATGGTGAGCTCACTCACCTTGGCTGGCTTTGGGCAGTGTGAAAGAGAATGTAGCAGACACTCTTGGCTTACACAACTGCAGCCAGGAACCCCTGCTGGGAAGAAATAGTCCGGTCTGAACAATGTGTCCGGGTTTGAGGTTGTCTGAAACCCGGACGCATGATTCCAAACCCGAACTGTCCGGGTGAATCCCGGACAGGTGGCAACCCTACATGAAGTGCCCCCCTACTGACACCTCTTTGGATTACTGGTGTTCTTCAACTCACTGCTGATGCCCAACTTCATCTCTCCCTCCCTCACTGGAGCCTAACTACATACCAATCCATACTGTCTATCAGCATCAGGGCCGCTGATAAGGCAGTACAGCTAACCTTCTTGTACCGGGCCTGGGTCCCATCAGTTCAAAAGGGGGCCCAGGCACCTGCCGAGCAGGAGGGCAGGCTATACTGTCTTATTGAAAAAACTGATCCTTGGTTCTAATATTTGTGCCCCCACCCCTCTGCTGTCCGGACCCCCCTGTGTTCCCTCCTCTCCTGCAGCACTGCCAGCTTCCCTCCTCTTCTGCCAGCAGCTGCTGCAGGCACACAGGGGGATCTGTTTCAGAATGAGTGGGGGGCCCCATCAGGTAGGCTGTACGGGACCCCATGATTTCTAACAGCAGCCCTGATCAGCATGATGATCAGAACTCAGGCACAGAGGCTACAGACCAGAGATGACTCCCTATAAACATTATATTCCTATGTATGTGATATTTGTAATTCAGTTCATAAAGTACATACATTTCTATAAACCTCATGTATACATGAGCCACCTGCTGTTGTAGTATGAATTCATAAAGACCACTGCACTTGATTTGATTATTATATAGATGAATATTAAGAATTCATATATTTCACTTAATTTCCACAGCTGCCGTATGTACACTGATCAGCCATTGTGACCACCCACCATAACCCATCGAGGCATGGCGTTAGAAATTCTGTACATAGCCCCTACAGCACACACAGTCCACGTGTGTTTTATTGGTTGCTTAACTGCAGGCAGGAAACAGGAACTTTATTCAGGAAGAAGACATAGAGTATAGACATAGATGTAGCTAAAAACATATAAACACTGCCATCTACTGGCTGAAGATTAAATCTGTAGTTCTTGTACAAAAATACATGAACAATGCATTCTGACACATGGACTCCACTAGACCTCTGAAATTAAGCTGTGCTATCTGGTACCAAGCCATCAGTAGCAGATCCTTTAAGTCCTGTAAGTTGCAAGGTGGGACCTCCATGGATCGGACTTGTTTTTCCAGCACATCCCACAGATGCTCAATTAGACTGAGACCTGGAAAATTTGCAGGCTGAGTCAACACCTTAAGAGAAGTAATGTTTTTTTTTTTTCATACTTACTTAGGTGGATGCAGCATCTGTCCGATGCTGCATCCGTCCCCCGTTGCCTATACACTGAGAACTGAGCGATCTCACACTGCCGATCGCTCGGTTTGCAGAGCTCCCCGAGCAGAGAGCTGCTGACTGTCAGTCACAGCTTTCTGCTCTGCCCCCTCCTCGCTCACTGGAGCGCTGGGCTGTGGAGGGGCAGGGAGCGGCCAGCTCAGGATTTCAGAGGCTCACTAAGAGGCTGAGCTGAGTGTTGGTCCAGGCACCTGGAGGATAAAGACTCCATTGTCGTGATGACGTGGTGCCTGGACCGACTTCTGTGACGTCAGCAGAGAGCGGACGAGCTTTGGCTGTACTTCTCCTTTAACCACTTCAGCCCCGGAAGGATTTCCAGCTTTAGGACCGGGGCCCTTTTTGCGATTCGGCACTGCGTCGCTTTAACTGAAAATCGCGCGGTTGTGCGGCGTTGTACCCAAACGAAATTTGCGTCCTTTTTTTCCCACAAATAGAGCTTTCTTTTGGTGGTATTTGATCACCTCTGCGTCATTTCTGATCGCCGCTATAAACAAAAGAAGAGCGACAATTTTGCAAAAAAAACAAATTTCTTACTTTTTGCTAGAATAAAAATCCAAAAAAAAAATATAAAAAACATTTTTTTTCACCGTTTTTGGCTGATTTATATTCTCCCTCATATTTGCGATAAAAAAAATCGCAATCGGCGTTTATTGATTGGTTTGCGCAAAAGTGGTCGCGTTTATGGATGATGAGAATTCATTTTTGGGTTTTTTTTTTGTTTTTTTTTACTAGTAATGGCGGCGATCTGCGATTTTTAGCGGTACTGCGATATTGCGGCGGACATGTAGGACCATTTTGACACTTTTTTGGGACCATTGGCATTCATACAGCGATCAGTGCTATAAAAATGCACTGATTACTGTGTAAATGCCATTGGCAGTGAAGGGGTTAACCTTCGGGGGGCGCTCTAAGGGTTAAGTATGTTCCCTGGGCGTGTTCTAACTGTAGGGGGACTGCCCTAGCTGGGGAAGGGAAGTGGTCACAGCCTCCATGTACAGGAAGGCTGTGATCACAGCCCTTCCCCCTCACACAGAACGGAGATCCGTGTTTACATACACGGACCTCCGTTCCTTCGCTCCGGGGGGGCCATCGCGGGTAGCCGGCGGCAATCGAAGCCGCCGCACCCACTCCCTGGCCCTCCCCGAACACAGTGAGCGCGCCTCCAGCGGCGCGCGCGCGCTCACTAGGCTCGTGAGCGCGGCCGCCGTCGTATGACGGCGATTTGCGCTCACGAGCCACCTTGCCGCCGTCAATTGCCGATCGGAGTTCGGCAAGGGGTTAACCACTTCAATACCGGACACTTTTACCCCCTTCCTGCCCAGGCCAATTTTCAGCTTTCAGTGCTGTCACATTTTGAATGGCAATTGCGTGGTCATGCTACATTGTACCCAAATGAAATTTATAATTTTGTTCAGAGAAATAGAGCTTTCCTTTGGTGGTATTTAATCACCACTGTTTTTTTGCTAAATAAACAAAAAAATACTAAAAATTTTTGAAAAAAAAATGTTTTTCTTTGTTTTTGTTATGAAGTTTTGCAAATAAATAATTGTTCTTCATACATTTAGACCAAAATGTATTCTGCTACATTTTTTGGTGAAAATAACCAAAATCAGTGTATATTATTTAGTTTGTACTTGTAGGAAAGTTATAGAGTCCACCAACTATGGGATATACAGTATCTCACAAAAGTGAGTACACCCCTCCCATTTTTGTAAATATTTTATTCTATCTTTTTATGTGACAACACTGAAGAAATTACACTTTGCTACAATGTAAAGTAGTGAGTGTACAGCTTGTATAACAGTGTAAATTTGCTGTCCCCTCAAAATAAGTGGCCAAGTGGCACGGGGCCAAGACTGTACAACGGTTTAACAGGGCAGGTTCCACTCAGAACAGGCCTCGCCATGGTTGACCAAAGAAGATGAGTGCACATGCTCAGTGTCATATCCAGAGGTTGTCTTTATGAAATAGATGTATGAGTGCTACCAGCATTGCTGCAGAGGTTGAAGGGGTGGGGGGGTCAGCCTGTAAGTGCTCAGACCATACGCCGCACACTGCATCAAATTGGTCTGCATGGCTGTCATCCCAGAAGGAAGCCTCTTCTAAAGATGATGCACAAGAAAGCCTGCAAACAGTTTGCTGAAGACAAGCAGACTAAGGACATGGATTACTGGAACCATGTCCTGTGGTCTGATGAGACCAAGATAAACGTATTTGGTTCAGATGGTGTCAAGCGTGTGTGGCAGCAACCAGTTGAGGAGTACAAAGACAAGTGTGTCTTGCCTACAGTCAAGCATGGTGGTGGGAGTGTCATGGTCTGGGGATGCATGAGTGCTGCCGGCACTGGGGAGCTACAGTTCATTGAGGGCACCATGAATGCCAACATGTACTGTGACATACTGAAGCAGAGCATGATCCCCTCCCTTCAGAGACTGGGCCGCAGGGCAGTAATCTAACATGATAACGACCCCAAACGCACCTCCAAGACGACCACTGCCTTGCTAAAGAAGCTGAGGGTAAAGGTGATGGACTGGCCAAGCATGTCTCCAGACCTAAACCCTATTGAGCATCTGTGGGGCATCCTCAAACAGAAGGTGGAGGAGTGCAAGGTCTCTAACATCCACCAGCTCTGTGATGTTGTCATGGAGGAGTGGAAGAGGACTCCAGGGGCAACCTGAGAAGCTCTGGTGATCCATGCCCAAGTGGGTTAAGGCAGTGCTGGAAAATAATGGTGGCCACACAAAATATTGACACTTTGGGCCCAATTTGGACATTTTCACTTAGGGGTGTACTTACTTTTGTTGCCAATGGTTTAGACATTAATGGCTGTGTGTTGAGTTATTTTGAGGGGACAGCAAATTTACACTGTTATACAAGCTGTACACTCACTACTTTACATTGTAGCAAAGTGTCATTTCTTCAGTGTTGTCACATGAAAAGATAGAATAAAATATTTACAAAAATGGGAGGGGTGTACTTACTTTTGTGAGATACTGTGTATATATATATATATATATATATATATATATATACATATACACATACTGTATATACACTGTGTGCACAATTATTAGGCAAGTGGGTATTTTGACCAAATCCTCATTGTTATGCATATTGGTCAACTCCAAGCTGTATAAACTTGAATGCTTATTGGACGTAAGCATATCAGGTGATGTTTATTTGTGTAATGAGGGAGGGTGTGGCCTAAGGAGAACAATACCCTATATCAAGGTGTGCATAATTATTAGACAGCTTCTTTTCATCAGGCAAAATGGGCCAAAAAAGAGATTTAATTGACTGAAAAGTCAGAAATTGTAAAAAGTCTTTCAGAGGGGTGCAGCACTGTTGAAATTGCTAAGATATTGGGGCGTGATCACAGAACCATCAAGCGTTTTGTTGAAAATAGTCAAAAAGGTGGCAAGAAACATGTTGAGAAAAAAAGATGCAAGTTACATGCCAAATATTTGAGAAGAATCCAATGGGCAACTACCAGGAACCCACTATCCTCCAGTGATGTCCTATTCCAGAACTGCAACCTACCTGGAGTGGCCAGAAGTACAAGGTGTTCAGTGCTCAGAGACATGGCCAAGGTAAGGATGGCTGAAACCTGACCACCACTGAAGAAACATAAGTTGAAACGTCAAGACCGGGCCAAGAAATATCTGAAGACAGTACCGGGCACAGAGCTCCACTTCCGCTCAGAGGCAAGCAAAGTGGAGGTGGGGTACCGGTATGGGCTGCTATTATTAAAGTGGTTGTCAAGTCAATATAAATAAAAAAACACCTGCAAGAGAAAGGCATAATGAGCTAGTATGCGTTGCATACTAGCTCATTATGAAATGCTTACCTTAGATCGACGCTGTAGCAGCGGTCCCCAGTATGCGACATGCTGTTTCCGTTGTCTTCCGGGATCCCAGGCTCCGTCCAATCACAGCGCGGACTCCATCGATGTGATTGGCAGGAGCCGCGCTAACGTCACTCCCGCGCATGCGCACAGAAGCCGCCATTTACGGTACACTTAGTGAAGAAGCGGCCAGGACGATGACGTCGGCACATGCAGATACAGGGAATATCTCCTAAACGGTGCAAGTTTAGGAGATATTCCTGGGGCCTACAGGGAAGCCTGGATATAGGCTTATCTGTAGTTTAAAGTGGTTGTCATGACTTGACAACCACTTTAACCACTTCAGCCCCGGAAGGATTTCCAGCTTTAGGACCGGAGCCCTTTTTGCGATTCGGCGCTGCGTCGCTTTAACTGACAATTGCGCGGTCGTGTGACGTTGTACCCAAACGAAATCTGCGTCCTTTTTTCCCCACAAATAGAGCTTTCTTTTGGTGGTATTTGATCACCTCTGCGTCATTTCTGATCGCCGCTATAAACAAAAGAAGAGCAACAATTTTGCAAAAAAACCCAAATTTCTTACTTTTTCCTAAAATACAAATCCAAAAAAAACAAATATAAAAAAACATTTTTTTCACCTTTTTTGGCCGATTTATATTCTTCCTCATATTTGCGATAAAAAAAATCGCAATCGGCGTTTATTGATTGGTTTTCGCAAAAGTGGTCGCGTTTACGGATGATGAGAATTAATTTCTGGGGTTTTTATTTTTTTTTTATTTTTTACTAGTAATGGCGGCAATCTGCGATTTTTAGCGGTACTGCAATATTTCAGCGGACATGTCGGAACATTTTGACACTTTTTTGGGACCATTGGCAATTATACAGCGATCAGTGCTATAAAAATGCACTGATTACTGTGTAAATGCCATTGGCAGTGAAGGGGTTAACCTGCAGGGGGCGCTCTAAGGGTTAACTGTGTTCCCTGGGCGTGTTCTAACTGTGGGGGGACTGCCCTAGCTGGGGAAGGGAAGTGATCACAGCCTCCATGTAGAGGAAGGCTGTGATCACAGCCCTTCCCCCCTCACAGAACGGAGGTCCGTATTTACTTACACAGACCTCCGTTATTTCACTCCGGGGGGGCATCGCGGGTGGCCGGCGGAGATCGAATCCACCGCACCCGCTCCCTGCCCCCCCCCCCCCCCGAACACAGTGAGCGCGCGCTCACTGGGCTCGATCTCGCAGCCGCCGTCATATGACGGCGATTTGCGCAATAGAGCCACCTTGTCGCCGTCAATTGCCGACCAGCGGTCGGCAAGCGGTTAAAGTGGTTGTCAAGTCAATATAAAAAAAAAAAACACCTGCAAGAGAAAGGTATAATGAGCTAGTATGCATCGCATACTAGCTCATTATGAAATGCTTACCTTAGATCGACGCTGTAGCAGCGGTCCCCGAGTACCGCTGTGACCGGCGACATGCTGTTTCCGTCGTCTTCCGGGATCCCGGGCTCCGTCCAATCACAGCGCAGACTCCATTGCTGTGATTGGCAGGAGCCGTGCTAACGTCACTCCTGCGCATGCGCACAGAAGCCGTCATTTACGGCACACTTATTGAAGAAGCAGCCCAGTCGATGACGTCGGCACATGCAGATACAGGGAATATCTCCTAAACGGTGCAAGTTTAGGAGATATTCCTGGGGCCTACAGGTAAGCCTGGATATAGGCTTATCTGTAGTTTAAAGTGGTTGTCATGACTTGACAACCACTTTAAAGATGAGCTAGTTGGACCTTTTCGGGTTGAAGATGGACTCAAAATCAACTCCCAAACGTACTGACAGTTTTTAGAAGACACTTTCTTCAAGCAGTGGTACAGGAAAAAGTCTGCATCTTTCAAGAAGACCATGACATTTATGCAGGACAATGCTCCATCACATGCATTGACATACTCCACTGTGTGGCTAGCCAGTAAGGACTGAAAGATGAAACAATAATGACATAGCCCCCTTCCTCACCTAACCTTAACCTTATTGAGAACTTATGGGCCCTTCTTAAACGGGGGGGGGGGGGTTTACAGTGAAGGGAAACACTACACCTGTCTAAATGGTGTCTGGGAGGCTGTGGTTGCTGCTGCACATAAAGTTGATTGTCAGCAGATCAAGAAACTGATGGACTCCATGAATGGAAGGCTTATAACTGTTATTGAAAAGAAGGGTGGCTATATTGGTCACTGATTTTTTTTTTTTTTGAATACCGTACTTATTTATATTCCTCCTAAATTTAGAACTTTAGAATGAGGGAGACTACAGGATGAGTGACTTGCCACATTACCGTGTACCACGGCAAAGATTTGGTTTGGTTAAACTATTAACAGTGAGAGCGGCTTTGGGGGCAAGGTTACAGAAAACCCAGGCTCCCTTTTACCTATAAAATATGCTTTGCCACAAGCAAGAGTCTTGAAGACACATATAAACCTCAGCACAATCAGTAAAAAAAAAATGGAGACTTTTCTGTTACATATGGTTTTGCACACACTAAAACTAGACAAAGCCAACATTTTGTCTTAGCCTACCTTTAAGGAGGACTTCATTGACATGTTCGTGGATTGCTTAGCAGCCAGCAACTATTGAGAAAAGTAACACTTCTGTGAGACGTATGTAATGTACGAAATAGTATATAGTTTAATAGGTTGTAAGGAAGAGTGAAGGAGCCGCAATGTGCAATGCACAGAGTGCAGGGGTCAGGAGTAC
>BLSH010184541.1:918285-944592 GCA_018402905.1 Glandirana rugosa
GTTGAGGTATAACTTGGGATGTCTGATTTTCACCCTACGGTAATTTATAGTATACACACATTTCCGTCCACAGGGTTATGAAAACAATTATATCACATATAGTCCCCCAGCAGTATTACAAAGACGTGTAAATATATAAATAATCTTACTTTTTTCACACCTTTGAAAAACTTCTTGGGTACACATACACACGTATATGTGTGTGTGTATATATATATATATATATATCGTATTTTGGACGTCGGAAGGCCGATCAGACCACTGTAGTACCCAGGAATGTGTACAACAACGATGCAACAGGTCCTACGACACCCGCTTGTCGTGACCCAGTTCCAACCGTTCGTCTCCCTTGCCAACCTTGACCCAGTGCTGTTCGCCCACAGCATCCTGGACAACGTAGCAACAACATGTGTAAGGACCCATGATGTCACCAGACTAGCCGGAAGGCTGCAGGTTTTATGCTATATATATATATATATATATGTGTGTGTGTATATGCACACATACACATGGGTTCTTCAAAAAGTTTCCACACTTTTTTCATTCTAATAAATATATAAATGTGCAGAAACATTATGACGACCCCCTGATATACACTATATTAACAAAAGTATTGGGACACCTGCCTTTACACACATATGATATTTAATGGCATCCCACTTTTAGTCTGTAGGGTTCAATATGGAGTTGGCCCACCCTTTGCAGCTATAAAAGCTTCAACTCTTCTGGGAAGGCTGCCCACAAGGTTTAGGAGTGTCTATGGATATTTTTGACCATTCTTCCAGAAGAACATTTGTGAGGTTAGGCACTGATGTTGGATGAGAAGGCCTGGCTCACAGTCTCCACTCTAATTCATCCCAAAGGTGTTCTATCGGGTTGAGGTCAGGACTCTGTGCAGGCCAGTCAAGTTCCTCCACCCCAAACTCACTCATCCATGTCTTTATGGACCTTTTTTTTTTACATTTGTACACGCCTTCTGCGCCTGCAGTGAATACAAGGACAACTGAAATACAATTGAAGTCTATGTCTGACTCTAAAAAACATTTCCTCCTCCTATAAGGCAGACATTAGAAGGCGCGCTGTGCCCAGAGGCCCAGAACACTCTCTGATTTTACTCACCTCCTGTTGCTTGGTGACACCCAAAGCCGACCTGAAACCCTCCAGCGTTATAAAATTTCCTCCGTCAATGTCCAGGAGAAAACGAAACAAACTTTAACTCCAAAACCAATTACACTGCAATTTATCTGCTCTCCTCAACTTTCACTTTCTGTTCCTATATTTGTAACACACCCCTTAAAGTAGAACTATAGGCAAAAGTTTTTCCTGGCCCAGCTCACGTCAGCATAGGGCTCATTGTGTGATGACGTGAGGATGGGCCAGGAAAGGAAAATTACGGTAAGTATTTGATAACAATTTTCAGTTTTTAAAAAAAAAAAAAATTTGCATAGAGCAAGGGAAGGTTATAACCCATCATTATTTTTTTTTCATGCCATCTTTGTCCCATTGCAGAGATTTCCCTTCACTTCCTGTCCCATAGCCAAACACGAAGTGAGAGGAAATCCCTGCAAATTAAGGAAATTCCTTGGGGACTCTTAGGTCACCAGAACTAGTGTCCCCATTGGAAGATTTCCCTTCTATTACTTTTCTGGGGACAACCCAAAATTTGGGATTTTCTTTTACTTTCACTGATAATGGGAAACAGGACAAATAGAGAGGTTGAATCTCCAGGGGCAAAGACAGAAATAAAATCTGACATCCCTGTCCACTCCACCCAAAATAAAAAAGTTTTGCCTTTAGTTAAACTTTAACTACTACCCACCTGGTATGTACCGGTACGTTCTTTGGTTTCAGTGACTATACCCGGATGATGCCTGCACTTACAGGCATCATCGTGGTATCGTCGTGTTCAGCCAGTGGTTCTCTGTAAAGCAGAAGTGATCTGAGTGGCTAATTAGTGGCTTTTACTTATACTTTAACTACTACCCACCCGGTACGTACCGGTACGTCCTTGGGATTCAGTGGTTATACCGGGATGATGCCTGCACTTACAGGCATCATCCCGGTACTGTTGTGTTCATCCAGTGGTTCTCTGTAAAGCAAAAGTGATCTGAGAGGCTAATTAGTGGCTTTTACTTATACTTTAACTACTACCCACCCGGTATGTACCGGTACGTCCTTGGGTTTCAGTGGCTATACCAGGATGATGTCTGCCCTTACAGCCATCATCGCGGTATCGTCGTTTTCAGCCGGTGGTTCTCTGTAAAGCAGAAGTGATCCGAGTGGCTAATTAGTGGCCTTTAGTTATACTTTAACTACTACCCACCTGGTACGTACCGCTACATCCTTGGGTTTCAGTGGCTATACCCGGATGATGCCTGCACTTACAGGCATCATCGTGGTATCGTCGTGTTCAGCCAGTGGTTCTCTGTAAAGCAGAAGTGATCTGAGTGGCTAATTAGTGGCTTTTACTTTTCAGTGGCTATACCAGGATGATGTCTGCCCTTACAGCCATCATCGCGGTATCGTTGTTTTCAGCCGGTGGTTCTCTGTAAAGCAGAAGTGATCTGAGTGGCTAATTAGTGGCCTTTAGTTATACTTTAACTACTACCCACCTGGTACGTACCGGTACGTCCTTGGGTTTCAGTGGTTATACTGGGATGATGCCTCCACTTACAGGCATCATCCTGGTATCGTTGTGTTCATCCAGTGGTTCTCTGTAAAGCAGAAGTGATCTGAGTGGCTAATTAGCCACTCGATCACTTCTGCGGGTGGCGGAAAGGGGTCCCACCCCCCTCCCGCTGCCGCCTCTCCCGGGCTCTCCGGTCCCATCACAGAGCCTGGGAGCGATGTGGCCAGCGGCGATGGCGGCCCTGTACAGAGAGAGAGGAACTGACGTTGTACCCCTCTCTCTATGACCTTGGAAACCGGGAGCGGCGAGCAATCCGTCACTTCCGATTCCTCCCCTTTGTTTTCATGGCCACCAGCGGCCAAGGAAGCAACTGATCAGACCGATCTCGGTCTGATCAGTTGCATGGGGGACAAAGGAGAGATTTGGGGTCTAATAGACCCCAGATCTCTCTATAAAAGAAGACCTATAACAGCCTGTGCTATCACAAAGGATGTTGTTCATCCCTTGTGATAGCAATAAAGTTAGTACAAACAAATTGAGTAAAAAGAAAAAAGAAAAAAATTGTATAAATAAATAATAATAAAAATAAAATTTAAAGTGCTTCCATCCCCCTGTGCTTACACGCAAATGTGAATGCATACGTTACTCCCGCACGCAAATGTAAACGGTGATTGCACCATACATGTGAGGTATTGTCGCGAATGTCAGAGCGAGAGCAATAATTCTATTACCAGACCTCCTGTGCAACTCTAAACTGGTAACCTGTAAAGGTGTTTAAAGCGTCGCCTATGGAGATTTTTAAGTACCGTAGTTTGCCGCCATTCCATGGGCAGACGCAATTTTAAAGCGTGACATGTTGGGTATCTATTTACTCGGCATAACATCATCTTTCACATTATACAAAAAAATGGGCTAACTTTGCTGTTTTTTTTTTTTTTTTTAATTCATGAATGCGTTTTTTTTTTCCATAAAAAATGCTGCGCAAATACTGTTTGACATAAAAAATTGCAACATCCACCATTTTATTCTCTAGGGTCTCTGCTAAAAAAAATATATAATGTTTGTGGGTTCTAAGTAATTTTCTAGCACGAAAAATGAGATATTTACATGAAGTGTCAGAATAGGCCCGGGAAGGAGGTGGTTAAGGCAGCAGCCTGGGATTATGTACTAACTACTGCCCTATTTTTTAGTCCATTAATTGCCAAAATTGGGGGGGAATAAAGGGTTCCTTTGGGAATTTAAAATACCGTCTCGGAGGACATAGGGCGCTAACAAATGAGTTGTCTTCTTCCTACCTACTAGTTTGTTACCCAATTGTATGAGTATTGTACTTGTTACAGATTTTTGATGTAAGATTTTTGTAATGGCTCTTATGCTGAGCTAAATAAAGATAGAATTGTTATATTGTTTGTAATAAAAGGGAGTGTGCTGCTCTTTATAGTTGATGTAAACTCAATCACTGAACTCTCATCTAAACTTTAACATGGTCAGGTAATTTCAAAGATAATTTTCAATCTTTTTAATTTTTTTTATTTTAGAGTAACAAATCAAATCGGCATTTAATCCTTTCACTGCCAGTGTCATTTTTGCATTTCATGCACACGTTTAAAAAATAATTGTAGGTCTGAAGTTAAGCCCCCCCCCCCCCCAAACATGATATATTTTCTAAGAGCAGAGACCCTGGAGGATAAAATGTCTGTGGTTTAAATTTTTATGTCACACAATATTTGCAGGGTTTATCAAGTGCAAATTATCAGTAAAAGATACACTAAAGTTCATTTTAGGGCACGCAGACGCAATACACTTCCTAGATGTGTGCAGAATGAAAGAAATTTGTTTTGTTTCATTTCGATCCGTTATTTACATAAATTTGTTTCCTTAAATTAATTGAATTCGTTTTCGGAATTCGTTTCGTTTATTCGTATTCGAATTGATTCGAATTTTCCAAATTCCAATCGATTCAAATTCTATTCGAATTCCTTTCCAATTTTAGATGATGGTTATGATCTTTCTATTCCATTCTTTTCTATTGTTTTTTTTATATTTTATTCTCTATTCTATTCTTTTTTATTATATTCAAAATCTGAATTTATTCTATTCGAATTTCGGAAAACAGTTATATTGTTATATTCTTTCTATTCTATTCTTTTCTATTTCTTTATTCTATGATTTTCTATTCCATTATTTTATATTTTATTCTATTGTTTTCTATTCAAACTCTAATTTATTCTATTTGAAATTTGAATTTCTGAAGATAGTTACATTCCTTCTATTCTATTCTATTCTGTTGCTTTTTTCTATTATATTCTATTATTTTCTATTCTATTCTAATCAAATCTTTTCTATTCAAATTCAAATTGATTCTATTCGAATTTTGGGAAATGGTTATATTCTATTCTAATCTATTTGATTGTTTTTTGAATTCTATTCTTTGATTTTCTATTGTATACTTTTCTATTCTATTCTTTTCTATTGTATTTTAATTCAAATGTATTCTATTTGAAATTTGAATGTCAGAAGAAGGTTATATTATTTTTATTTTAGACTATTCTTTTTTTATTCTACTCTTTTCTATTCAAATTTGAATTTATTCTATTCGAAATTTGAATTTGGGAAGATGGTTATATTCTTTCTATTCTATTCTGTTGTTTTTTCTATTTTATTCTGTTATTTTCTATTCTATTCAAATTCAAATTGATTCTATTTGGAATTTGGGAAATAGTTATATTCTTTCTATTTTATTCTATTCTATTGTTCTTTTATTTTCTATTGTATTCTTTTCTTAAGTATTCAAATTCGAAATTTATTCTATTTGAAATTTTAATTTCAGAAAATGGTTATAATCTTTTTATTTTAGTCTATTCTTTTTTATTCTATTCTATTCAGTTTTTTTATTTTATATTCTATTTTACTCTATTATATTCTATTCTTTTATATTTTGTTCTATTCTTTTCTATTCTATTACATTTTTTCTATACTATTCCTTTATTTTCTATTCTATTTTATTCTCTTTGGAAATTGGAAAACAAATTGAAAACTATTCACATTAAAAAACTATTCAAATTGATTCAAATTTCCTCTGAATTTTTTTAGTAATTTCGGATTAGTTTAAATGCGTTACTATAGTAATTCAGAAATTCGGAAAAACAAAAAATGTGTCTGAAGTTCTATTCGGAACGAAATGAACTGCACATGTCTAATATTTCCCAATTTTTTAGGTAAAATATAAAAGATGAGGTTGCAGCAAGTAAATAAAAACCCAACATGAGAAGCTTTAAAATCGTATGCATCTGCAAAATGACAACTTTGTTTTCCACGGTGGATGTGATAAAAGGCCCTACAGGTCATCACTTTAGCGTTAATGGTGAATAGTGGCCATAGAATTACTGCTCTCAGTCTGGCATGTGTATGATATCAGACCTCTGATGTATCACCTGCCTTCTGTAGAAGTTAATGTAGCACAGGTTGCACTCCACTAGTTTCTTCTTTACTTGCCACAGCAGCCAGGGAAGGTGACAGTAGAAATAGGGCTTCTGGGTTCTTTGCAGTTAACCACTTCAGGCTTCAGCCCCGGAAGGATTTATCCCCTTCCTGACCAGAACACTTATTGCGATTCGGCACTGCGTCGCTTTAACTGACAATTGCGCGGTCGTGCGACGTTGTACCCAAACAAAATTGATGTCCTTTTTTCCCCACAAATAGAGCTTTCTTTTGGTGGTATTTGATCACCTCTGCATCATTTCTGATCACCGCTATACACAAAAGAAGAGTGACAATTTTGAAAAAAAAAAAAAACAATACTTTGTACTTTTTGCTATAATACATATCCAAAAAAATATATTAAAAAACTAATTTATTCATCAGTCTAGGCCAAAATGTATTCCTCCACATATTTTTGGTAAGATAAAATCACAATCGGCGTATATAGCAGTGGCGGCTGGTGAAAATGTAGGATGGGGGGTGCCAGACCCCGCTCTTAATTTTTGACCTCTCCCACTTATTATATATAAGCCCCACCCCTTATAGTTTCCACTATGTCAGGAGTATACAGCCTAGCATCACCAGATAGGGGTATGCAGAGTCACCAGATAGGGGTATACAGAGTCACCATATAGCAGTATACAGAGCCCCAGATAGCAGTATACAGAGCCACCAGATAGCAGTATACAGAGCCCCCATATAGCAATATACAGAGTCACCATATAGCAGTATACAGAGCCCCAGATAGCAGTATACAGAGTCACCATATAGCAGTATACAGAGTCACCATATTGCAGTATACAGAGCCCCAGATAGCAGTATACAGAGCCCCAGATAGCAGTATACAGAGCCACCAGATAGCAGTATACAGAGCCACCATATAGCAATATACAGAGCCCCAGATAGGGTATACAGAGCCTCATATAGCAGTATACAGTGCCCCAGATAGGGTATACAGAGCCCCATATAGAAGTATACAGAGCCCCAGATAGGGTATATAGTCACCATATCGCAGTATGCAGAGCCCCAGATAGCAGTATACAGAGCCCCAGATAGGGTATACCCATCCTCATCCTTGTATATAATATACCCGTCATCATCGTCCTCATTGCATAATATACCCATCATCATCATCATCCTCATTATTGCATAATATACCCGTCATCATCATTATTATCCTCGTCATTGCATAATATACCCGTCATCATCATTCTCATCATTGTATAATATACCCCTCATCACGCATAATATACCGTCATCATCATCCTCATCCTTGTATAATATACCCGTCATCATCATCATTGCATAATATACTCGTCATCATCATCCTCATCATTGTATAATATACCCCTCATCACGCAAAATATACCGTCATCATCATCCTCATCCTTGTATAATATACCCGTCATTATCATCATTGCATAATATACCCGCCGTCATCATCATTGCATAATATACCCCTCATCATCATTATATAATATACCCATCATCATCATACTTGTATAACAGTGGTTCTCAACTCCTGTCCTCGGGACCCACTAACAGGCCAGGTTTGCAGGATAACTTAAATGCATCACAGGTGATATCATTTGCTGCTCAGTGATTGCAGTATTCTAGTCTGCATCTCCCCAAGGTAATACTTAAAATCTGGCCTGTTGGTGGGTCCTGAGGTCAGGAGTTGAGAACCACTGTTGTATAATATACCCGTCATCATCATCATCCTTGTATAATATACCCGTCATCCTCATCCTTGTATATAATATGCCCCTCATCATATCCTCATATACAGTATCTCACAAAAGTAAATACACCCCTCACATTTGTGTAAATATTTATTATATCTTTTCATGTGACAACACTGAAGAAATGACACTTTGCTACAATGTAAAGTAGTGAGTGTACAGCTTGTATAACAGTGTCAATTTGCTGTCCCCTCAAAATAACTCAACATACAGCCATTAATGTCCAAACCGCTGGCAACAAAAATGAGTACATCCCTAAGTGAAAATGTCCAAATTGGGCCCAATTAGCCATTTTCCATCGCCGGTGTCACGTGACTCATTAGTGTTACAAGGTCTGAAAAAAAGAATTGTTGCTCTACATAAAGATGGCCTAGGCTATAAGAAGATTGCCAAGACCCTGAAACTGAACTGCAGCATGGTGGCCAAGAGCATACAGCGGTTTAACAGGACAGGTTCCACTCAGAATAAATCTCGCCATGGTCGACCAAATAAAGTGCACGTGCTCAGCACCATATCCAGAGGTAGTCTTTGGGAAATAGATGTATGAGTGCTGCCAGCATTGCTGCAGAGGTTGAAGGGGTGGGGGGTCAGCTTGTCAGTGCCCAGACCATACGCCGCTGTCACGTACCTGATGGTGGAGTCTGGCTTATGCAGAAGGCATCCTCTCTTATGGCCCTGGTTGCAGAACCCCTGAGAGAGCATACAGGGAGCGCTGGAGCACAGGGGAGCACGAGGGCTGGATAGGACACTGGTGATGGTAAGATGTCGTCCAGAAGGTCGTGAAAGATGGAAGAGTAGTGAGACAGGCCGGGTCGATAACATGCGGGCTGAGCAGTACAGGAGGAGCAGGCAGTCAGGTGCAGGCAGGGTCGTTAACAGGCAGGCAGACTGAAGTACACAGGGATCAGACAGAAGAGTGGTCGTAGGCAAGCCGGGGGTCAGTGCAGGCGGAGTTCAAGCAAATGCGGGTTCAGGCCGGGTCACAGGTAACAGGTAGCTCAGATTGGGTCGCTCAGGAACACGGTAACGCTGTAGAATGGACAGCACTTGCTACAGGAAACCCAGTGATTAAATAGACCTGCCCAGCACCGCATCCTCTGAGAGCGCGAGGAAACAACAATCAAATGCAAAAACGTCCTCAGCACAATCTTCTCCTAACATTGCCCCCCCCCAAGGGGCAGCCTCCGGATGCCCAACCGGGCCTTTAACTCTGGATGTCTTGTCCAAAAGGACCTGACAAGCTCTTTAGCGTGGATGTGGTTTTCAGGTTCCCATGAGCTTTCTTCGGGCCCGTACCCCTTCCACTTAATCAAGAACTGAGTAGATCCACCCCTCTTCCTGCAGTCGAGGATAGCTTCCATTTCAAATTCCTCCTCACCATCCAAAAGGATGGGCTCAGGTGGGGCCGACTTCCGACCCGGAAAAAAGTCTTGGGTTACGGGCTTCAACAAGGTGACATGAAATACCGGGTGCATTCGCAGGGAAGGCGGAAGGTCCAGCTCATATGCCACCCTGTTGATTTTCCTTTTCACGGGGAATGGCCCGATGAACCTTGGGCCCAATTTCCTGGAAGGGCATGCCAACCTCAGGTTCTTGGTTGCTAACCATACATGGTCACCTGGTTGTAAGTCCAATTCCCCGCGTCTGCCCTTGTCGAATGCCCTCTTGTTGCATTCCTGTGTCTGGGCTAGGGTTTCTTGTAGCACCTTGTTGTTCCTTGTCAGGAATTCCACCGTCTTTTGTAAAGCAGGTGCCTCGCTTTCTTGAACCAAGTTTGGTATAAAGGTAGGGTGGTACCCCAGGTTCGCCCAGAATGGGGACTGCTTTGTGGCTGAGTGCTCGGTGTTGTTGTACGTAAACTCCGCCATAGGTAACAGCGAGACCCAGTCATTCTGAGCAAAAGACGAGTAGCAGCGGATATACTGCTCTAGGGTCTGGTTAGTCCTCTCTGTCTGGCCATTTGACTGGTGGTGATATGCAGAGGAGAATGCTAGTTCAATGTTTAATGCGGAACACAGGGCTTTACAGACCCGGGAAGTGAACTGCACCCCACGATCAGAGACAATGTTGATAGGGAGTCCATGCAGTCGGACCACTTCCTTGGTAGATGTCCCTGCCGTTTCAGTTGCCGTGGGAGTGCCCTTCATTGGAATGAAGTGGGCCATTTTGGTGAGGCGATCCACAATGACAAAAATGGAATTGAATCCTTCAGATGGGGGTAGTTCCACAATAAAATCCATCGATATGTGTGACCATGGCTGTTCAGGAATGGGCAGCGGGTTTAACAGACCTCATGCTTTTGCCCAGCTGGTCTTGTGTTGGGCACAGACCGGACAAGCGCTGACATATTTCTGGCAGTCCTTGTCAGCAGAAGGCCACCAAAAGGAGCGTGACAACAGTTCCTCAGTCTTACGACCGCCAAAGTGTCCGTCCAATTGGTGTTCGTGACAGAGTTCCAGCACTGTTAAACGCTGCTGTTCTGGAATGAAGAGTTTATCCCAGAACCACCACAGTCCATCTTTCAGTGTCAGCCTGGAATCAGGAGACATGGTTGATCCCGCCAGGGACCGCTTAACTCGAGACAGAAAATCCTCCTGCAGTAGCAAGAAGCTCCGGGACGGGAGGATGGTATCAGGTGGCGTGGAGTTGCCAGGCTCACTGAACATCCTGGACAGAGCATCCGGCTTCACGTTCTTTGACCCAGGCCTGTAAGTGATATGCAGGTTAAAACGAGAGAAAAATAGAACCCATCGTGCCTGGCGTGGTCTCAGCCTTTTAGCAGTGCGCAGGTACTCTAGGTTCTTATGGTCAGTGAATACCATGACAGGGTGTAAGGATCCTTCCAGCAAATACCGCCATTCCTCCAGGGCGGATTTGATTGCCAGAAGTTCCCGGTCTCCCACATCATAATTCTTTTCTGGTGCTGTGAGCTTGGGGGAGAAGAAAGCAATGGGGTGAAGCGAGGCCTTGGGACCCCGTCTCTGGGATAGGACTGCTCCCACTGCTGTCTCAGAAGCGTCCACCTCCAGAGTATAAGGCAGAGCCGAATCTGGGTGTTTGAGAACAGGGGCCGTGGTAAACAGTTCCTTGAGTTTCTGGAAGGCCGTTTGAGCCTCAGGGGAGCAATGGAAATGGGAGCCCTGTTTAGTGAGTTGGGTGATGGGTGCGATCACCGCAGAGAATCCTCTAATAAACTTCCAATAGAAGTTGGCAAACCCGATGAACCGTTGGACCCCTTTCCTGTCCACGGGAGCTGGCCAATCCACAATTGCAGCGACGTTCTGGGGATCCATGGTTACCCCAGTGACGGAGATATCGAAGCCCAGGAATGAGATTCGGGAACACTCAAAGGCACACTTTTCAACCTAAGCAAAGAGTCCATGCTGCCGTAGATGTTGTAGGACGCACCTCACATGCCTGCGATGATCCTCCAGGGAAGTTGAAAAGATGAGGATGTCATCCAGGTAAATGATGACAAACTGATCCAAGTAGTCACGAAACACATCATTTACTAGGTGCTGGAAAGTGGCTGGCGCATTGCAGAGCCCGAAGGGCATCACTAAGTACTCAAAGTGGCCGAATCGCGTCCGGAAGGCAATCTTCCACTCATCGCCCTGCCGGATGCGGATCATGTTATAGGCTCCCCGAAGATCAAGTTTGGTAAACACAGCAGCGGTTCCTAGTCTTTGAAATAACTCAGGGACCAGTGGCAAGGGGTACCGGTTCTTAATGGTAATCTTGTTAAGGTTCCGATAGTCTATGCAGGGTCTGAGAGTGTGGTCTTTCTTCTTCACGAAAAATATTCCAGCTCCTGCTGGGGACGTGGAGGGCCGGATGAACCCTTTCTGAAGGTTATCATCCAGATAAGCCTTGAGGGCTTTCAGCTCCAACTCAGAGAGCGGGTAAATTCGGCCAAAGGGTACTTCTGCCCCCGGTAGCAGCTCTATCGGGCAATCATACGACCTGTGAGGTGGGAGAACATCTGCCCCTTTCTAGCTGAACACATCCAGAAACTCATGGTAGGCAGATGGAACAGTGAGACGGGTTTCGTTATCAGAATCAGAGTCCAGACAGAGCACTGGAGAGGGGAATTCCGGGGCGGGTGGCAAACAGTGTTGCTGACAGTATGAGGAGAGAAACTGGACTTCTCCCGAGGGCCAGTCAATGGTAGGACCGTGTGCCCGGAGCCATGGCAGACCCAAAATGACTGGGCACAGAGGGGACGTTATGGTGTCCAATGACAGATGTTCCATGTGTCCGCCAGCTGTCCGGTCAAGAAGAGGCACTGTCTCATGGGTGACTGCTCCGGATTTTATGGTGGACCCATCCGCCAAGCGGATGGCCATCCGGCGGGTCTTAGGCTTGAGTGGGATCTGGTGCTGATCTGCAAAGGCCAGATCGATGAAGCAGCTACAGGCCCCGGAATCCAGGATAGCCGGGACCTGGAGGTTCCCACCATGGAGCTGGATAGACAGTGTCAGAATGAGATGGTTGGAGGGATCGGCCAAAGATAAGAGTTCTCCAGGGGTATAGCGGAGCCTCTTTCCCTGCTTAGCCAGACAGGACCTGACACGGTGTCCGGGGCCACCACAATAGAGGCAGAGGTTGGAAGTCAGACGTCTGTGTCTCTCCTCAGGGGAGAGAGCTGGCCGGGAAGGTGCGGGCTCCGACCGGACGGGGCAAACACCCCCTGCAGCTTCTTTGGCTCTACGCTCCCGCAGACGTCGGTCGACCTATATGGTCAGGTTGATCAGAGCTTCCAATGTCAGGGGGACTCCCATACGGGCCAGCTCGTCTTTGAGTGGTTCGGTGAGCCCCAATTGGAACTGATGACGGAGCGCAGCGTCGTTCCAGGAGGTATTTGCGCTCCAGCGCTGGAACTCTGCTACATAATCTTCCGCTTTTCGGTGGCCTTGCTGGAGTGTGTGGAGAGCAGCCTCAGCTGTAGCAGCCTGGAGGGGGTCCTTGTACAACCGAGCCATGGACTGAAAGAAAAGGATGAGGTTGGTGGTCTCAGGAGCCCCCTGTTCCAGCAGCCGGTGAGCCCATGTTGTGGTTCATCCCTTAGCAGCGAGATGACCAGTTCCACCTTAGCAGCTTCTGACGAAAAGGTGCGGGGCTGCAGGTAGAAGTACAGATCGTATGCAATGCGAAAAGTCCGGAACTTCAGGCGGTCCCCCGTGAACCGCTCGGGCAGAGGTACCTCGGGTTCACTAGGCATGGCTAGCAGGGTGTGAGCATCCAGCTGGCTGGTGCTAACAGACAACGTGAGTTCTCGGACTTGGTTCTCCAGGCGGCTGTATTCCCCTTGTAAGTCCCTCACAGCCTGGGTGAGCCCGGCTAGGTGCGTACTCAGATCCTCCATAGGAGAGGGCCACTGCGCAGACTTGGACTGGCTGTCCGTTGCTGTCACGTACCTGATGGTGGAGTCTGGCTTATGCAGAAGGCAACCTCTCTTACGGCCCTGGTTCCAGAACCCCTGATAGAGCAGACAGGGAGCGCTGGAGCACAGGGGAGCACGAGGGCTGGATAGGACACTGGTGATGGTAAGATGTCGCCCAGAAGGTCGTGAAAGATGGAAGAGTAGTGAGACGGGCCGGGTCGATAACATGCGGGCTGAGCAGTACAGGAGGAGCAGGCAGTCGGGTGGTTAGGTGCAGGCAGGGTCGTTAACAGGCAGGCAGATTGAAGTACACAGGGATCAGACAGAAGAGTGGTCGTAGGCAAGCTGGGGGGTCGGTACAGGCGGAGTTCAAGCAGATGCGGGTTCAGGCCTGGTCACAGGTAACAGGTAGCTCAGAGCGGGTCGCTCAGGAACACGGTAACGCTGTAGAACGGACAGCACTTGCTACAGGAAACCCAGTGTTTAAATAGACCTGCCCAGCACTGCCTCCTCTGAGAGCGCGAGGAAACAACAATCAAATGCAAACACGTCCTCAGCACAATCTTCTCCTAACAGCCGCACACTGCATCAAATTGGTCTGCATGGCTGTCGTCCCAGAAGGAAGCCTCTTTTAAAGATGATGCACAAGAAAGCCTGCAAACAGTTTGTTGAAGACTAGCAGACTAAGGACATGGATTACTGGAACCATGTCCTGTGGTCTGATGAGACCAAGATAAACTTATTAGGTTCAGATGGTGTCAATCGTGTGTGGCGGCAACCAGGTGAGGAGCATAAAGACAAGTGTGTCTTGCCTACAGTCAAGCATGGTAGTGGGGTTGACACTTTGGCCCCAATTTGGACATTTACACTTAGGGGTGTACTCACTTTTGTTGCCAGCGGTTTAGACATTAATGGCTGTGTGTTGAGTTATTTTGAGGGGACAGCAAATTTACACTGTTATACAAGCTGTACACTCACTACAATGTAGCAAAATACAATTTCTTCAGTATTGTCACATGAAAAGATATAAAAATATATACAAAAATGTGAGGGGTGTACTCACTTTTGTGAGATACTGTATAACATGCCCGTCATCATCATCATCCTCATCCTTGCATAATATACCCCTCATCATCATTATATAATATACCCATCATCATCATCATCATCATCCTTGTATAATATACCCGTCATCATCATCATCCTCATCCTTGCATAATATGCCTGTCATCATAATCCTCGTCCTTGTATATAATATGCCCGTCATCATCATCCTTGTCAATGTATAATATACCAGTCATCTGATGATGGGATAAGGATGATGATGACTGGTATATTATGCAAGGATGAGGATGGTGATGACGGGCATATTATATACAAGGACGAGGATGATGATGACGGGCATATTATATACAGGTATGAGGATGATGGGCATATTATATACACGGATGAGGATGAAGGGTATATTATATACAAGGATGAGGATGATGGGTATATTATATACAAGGATGATGATGACGTGAATATTATATACAAGGGTGAGGATGATGATCATCCTCATATAATATGCCCGTCATCATCATCCTCATCCTTGTATATAACATACCCATCATCCTCATCCTTGTATATAATATGCCCGTCATCATCATCCTTGTCCTTGTATATAATATGCCCGTCATCATCATCCTCATCCTTGCATAATATACCAGTTATCATCATCCTTATCCCATCATCAGAAGACTGGTATATTATACAATGACGAGGATGATGATGACGGGCATATTATATACAAGGACGAGGATTATGATGACGGGCATATTATATACAAGGATGAGGATGATGGGTATATTATATACAAGGATGAGGATGAGAGGCATATTATATGAGGATGATCATCATCATCATCAGTGGAAGCATTCGCAGATGATCTGGTTTTCGCTTATCTCTCTTCCGCATTTGTTTCAGTCTATGCATCAGTTTACCCTTTCTTTTTTCAAAGTTAACTTATCAAAATCTTCCATCCTAGATATCACAGGTGACAGGGATATGGCCAATTCTTTGCCTTCGACGTTCCCCTTCCATTGGGCGACCGACCCAATCCCTTATTTGGGTGTGAACATTACCCCGTACCCCTCTACTTTATATTTGGAAAACTTTGCCCTGCTGCTGATATGTCTTACAGTGGATCTCCTCCGTCTGGCATTCTCTCACAATAACGTGTTTTGGCTGCTGTAATACCCTCAAAATGACCGTGTTACCCAGAGTACTACATATGATGCAGGCCCTTCCCATTCACCTCCCGCCAGTGTTTTTTAAGCGGTTAAGGTCCATGTTTTGTGCCTTTATTTGGTTACATCGTAAACCTTGCATTAAGATGCAGCTCCTTCACCTGGCAAAACAAAGGGGTGGAGTGGGCCGCCTGGATGTGAGGGCTTACTTTAGAGCGATTCACCTCACATGGTTGGTGGATTGGCACTGCCATGCGGAAGCGAAACAATGGGTGACTATGGAATTGGAGGATTCCAATGGTACGGCCAAGGGTTGGCCGTGAATTGCCTCCCCTCTACTAAAGGCCCTTATTGAGCATCCTACTTTGGGCAGTACGCTTCTGGTGACGAGGGACGCCTTCTGCAATTCCTCTGTGTCACCTCAGCCGTCTCCTATGGTACCAGCACTTGCAATCCGGAATTCCCCCCTAGCCTTCAGAGCCCCCATCTTCAGCGACTAAACTCAAGCAGGCGGCTGCATCTCTATGATTTTGTGGGTTCTGATGGCCAGCTATCCCTCTGTGCAGGGGTCTCTGCTACAGACCCTCCGCTGGATTTTTGGAATGGTCTTCAGGTACGTAACTTTCTCAGGGGATACTTGTGGACCCCGGGCATTTCCCACCAGCTCCCGGAACGGAAACTTATTTGTCATCGAAGAGAACTGGTCCGCCACAGTCTCTCACTAATCTATGCCTCTCTGATTCGCCCAACAGAAAGGTTTGTTCCACTCTTGCTTTCAGAGAGACAGATCTAGGTACCCAATTTAATGACACCCAGAGGGAAAAGGTCCTTTATTTCGCCCAAAACTCTTCCCTGGCTAACAGAGTTCAGGAGACTGCTATAAAATCCTGACCAGATGGTACAGGTTACCTACCACTCTGCAGCGTTTCTTCCCCCAGGTCTTTAGTATGTGCTGGTGGTGCGACGCTGCCGAGGGAACAATGCTCCACATCTTCTGGGATTGCCCCAAACTCGGACCCTTCTGGCGGGAGGTGATCTGCACTATCACACACCTGACCAATGTTGACTTGGAAGGGAACCCTGCGGCTTACTATCTAACTACTGAATGTGGCCAAGGCATGCACCCCCCTCTGCTGGAGATTGGAGAATCCCCCATCGAAATCCTTGTGAATTTCTAAAATAAATGAACTTAGAGATATGGAGGATCGTACCTTACATAATTGAGAGGAGGCCTTCCGCAAGACCTGGAGACCTTGGCACAACTTTGTGTACACTGATCCATATCTGCAGGAAATGGCTTAGTCAAGCTGACTTTTATGTATTTACTCCTGTACTGTGGCAGCTCTATTTATCAACCTTCTCGTCTACCTATCTACCTAGTCACCGCCTTTTTTCCTATTTCTTCTAATTCTGTTTTTCCTCCACCCTTGGGACGTCTGGTCCCCGAACCTTACCCCCCTTCTTGCAGCTCCTTTTACTTGCGTTTTTTCTGGCCCCGATATGGACGTTTTGACTAGATAAGTGTGTATCTTTGTGATTATTTTTTCCGCCTCATTGTCTCATTTTGGGGCTCAACAAGCCATGGGGATGTGATGTCTCCTGTTATATTCTATAAACCTGTTTTGATTCATTTTGCATTGCTTCAATTTGCCATATTTTGTTTGCATATTTGTTCATATAGAGTGGGTTTCTTCTGTAAGTGCCTGATGATCTCCCCAGCTCTCCATATAGACATTTATTTCCGCAACAGGATTATGACCTTTCGCTCTGGGTGCACTTAGGGAGATTTTTATATAGTTGTTCAAAAGATGACCCCCACTTGGATACATTGATATGTTATTACTCTGGTCATATACTCTGATTGATATGTGCAAACTTTTTATTTGAAATAAAAGTAGAATTACAAAAAAAGAAAGCCTGTTAAGGCCCGTACACACGATCATAAAATCTGAAGAAAAATTTAGTCCGACGAACGATCTGCCGATTTTCTGACCGTTAGTATGGTGCTTTCAACAGCAAATTCCTGAATTTTCGGATGACAAAACTGGTGTGCAGGCTCGACAATTTTTGCCGTTTTTGAACACAACGTCCGATTTTCGTTTAATTAGTACAGTTTTAGTCTGAAAAAAATTGCTAGAGCAAGGCTACCCATGCACAGAAACAAAAGAACACATACAAAACTATTCAACACATTACATCACTTCTGACGTTGCATTTTGTTGTACGAGAATTTTCGGATGTTTAGTAATCTCTTCAGATTCGATATGAGACTAACATCCAACAAAAAAACGGATGAAAATTTGTCCAATAATCTGATCGTGTGTACCCGGCTTTAGGATCTGCAAAAGACTTGAGACTGGAGCGGCGGTTCACCTTCCAGCAGGACAGCGACCCTAAACATACAGCCAGAGGTACAATGGAATGGTTTAGATCAAAGCATATTCATGTGTAAGACCCCATACACACTATTCGATTTTCTGCAGATGTTTTCTCCAGATTTACCAAAACCATATAATGTGAGGTCAAACCTTAAGAGTTTCAATTTGCATGCAATCGGGCAGGCCCTTGCACTACATGGTTTTGGTAAATCTGAAGGAAAAAATCTGCAGAAAATCTAATAGTGTGTGTCTTAGAATGGCCCAGTCAAAGCCCAGATCTGAATCCAATTGAGAATCTGTGGCAAAACTTGAAAATTGCTGCTCACAGACGCTCTCCATCCAATCTGACAGAGCTTGAGCTATTTTGCAAAGAAGAATGGGCAAAAATGTCCTCTCTAGATGTGCAAAGCCGGTAGAAACATCACCCAAAAGACTTGCAGCTGTAATTGCAGAGAAAGGCGGTTCTACAAAGTATTGACTCAGGGGGCTGAATACAAATGTACCCCACACTCTTCACAGATTTATTTGTAAAAAATGTTGAAAACCATTTATCATTTTCCTTCCACTTCACAATTATGTGCCACTTTGTGTTGGTCTATCAAATAAAATACCAATAAAATACATTTACGATTTTGGTTGCAACATGACAAAATGTGGAAAATTTCAAGGGGTAGGAATACTTTTTCAAGGCACTGTAGTTATTTTCATATGTTGTATATAGCCGTTCAATACAACCAGATAAAAAAAGGAAGAGTAAAATAAAAATATGTATTAAGATGTTAGATGGGAATAAGATATTAGAATATTAGACAAATAATTCCCAAAAGTGGGAGAGTATATACAGTATTTAAAAACAATAGATGCTGGTTGAGTTTAACTATTCTGACTCCAACTGTTGTAATAGTGACTTATCCCTTGCTGAGACCTCTATGCCTGGCCTGTATAAGCAGATATAATCACTGCGGACAGTCTATCAGATAGCTTGAACACGCCAGACACCAATTCTTCCATAAGCGTACATTTATTGCAAATAGCAGGTACAGCAGACAATACATGTGGCAGATGGTTGAAAGATGGTATCTGCAGGTCAAAACATGGTAATGTGTTCCGGGATGCAGCCAGGAAGAGGAAATTACCTCAGAAGATGGGAGGGAACACACTCAGAAATCAGAATAGGATAATGCAATATCCAAAACAACCACAAGATGGTAGTATAATGACAACTTATATAAACATTAATATAATTATGCATAGCAGTACATTTTACATGATAAGTGTAACAGCACACTCTCCGTCTGGTATTGTAATTACCACCATAGGCATCCGCAGAACTTTTTTCAGGGGGGGGCATAATTTTAAGGTCACGCATGCTCTGCCCCTTTTTGACAATGTCATTATCACGGTCAGACATAGTACAGGAGACGGTCAGAGACTGCAGACATAGTACAGGAGATGGTCAGAGACTGCAGACATACTACAGGAGATGGTCAGAGACTACAGACATGGTACAGGAGATGGTCAGAGACTGCGGACATAGTACAGGAGATGGTCAGAGACTACAGACATCAGACATGGTAGAGGAGATGGTCAGAGACTGCAGACATAGTACAGGAATTGGTCAGAGACTGTGGACATGGTACAGGAGATGGTATGAGACTGCGGACATACTACAGGAGATGGTCAGAGACTGCGGAAATACTACAGGAGATGGTCAGAGACTGCGGACATGGTACAGGAGACGGTCAGAGACTGTGGACCTAGCACAAGAGACTGTCAGAAACGGCATACATGGCTCAAGAGGATAAGGACATAGTGGGGAACCTCCGATCCGATTCCTGATTCCAGGGGGGGGCAATTGCCCCCCCTTGCCCCTACCTGCAGACGCCCATGAATACCACTATGTTATATCATAAAAGTAGTTATGCAATGCAAATAAACGTTGGTGCAATTTGCAGTTCTCTTGAAGATCAGAAAGACAAAAAATAACATGCATGTATAAGCAACAACAATAACTGAATAAGACTTTACAGTTCCTTGTCTGACAACTTTCACCTCTACCTTACGTACCATACCATCATCACTGGGGATGGTTTTTAGAATGAGCCCCATGGGCCATTCAATTCTTTCGGCTTGCTGGTCTTTGAGAAGAACAAGGTCTCCAATTTGGAGGTTAGGGGTGACATCAGTCTTGACTTCAGGACGAATTTCTGGATTGTTGTCATAATCTAGAAGACTGAAGACCTCAGGTGTAGTTCAGCAGAAGTTCAGGTCCTGTAAACCAAGAAGAACTTGCAAAGGCACTTGCAGACATTGGTCTGGTGGCATGATCTGCAGGATTATGTTCCAAAGGAACATGATGCCATTGTTCAGGCCTTGATGATTTTCTGATTCTTTCTACATGGTTGCTGACAGACTTAGAAGTGTTTTGTCTGATTGTGTATGTAGCCCAAAACAACTTTGCTGTCTGTGTAGAATTTGATGTAATCTATTTGAATGTTTAGCTCACGCAGTATAAAATCTGAAATTTCTACGGCTAGTACAGTCCCACAAAGTTCAAGCCTGGGAATTATGTGCTCAGGCTTAGGCGCTAACTTAGCTTTGCCAAACAGAAACCCTATGCGGGTTTGATTAAGAGAGTCTCTTACCTTGAGGTAGGCAACAGCTGCTATGGCCTCGGTGGATGCATCTGAGAAGATGTGAATCTCTTTTCTCCGACTTGCAGCAAGGGAAGCTGAAGTGTAATAGCGTGGTATATCAATTCCACCTAAGGCATGTAAAGATTGTTTCCAGGATTCCCACTTTGAATATTTGTCTGTTGATAGTGCCGGAGCATCCCAATCTTGAATAGCCTCTGATAGCTGTCTTAATAAGGATTTACCTTGTATGGTGATGGGAGCTGCTAATCCCAGTGGATCGTATAGACTGTTCACCACTGACAGGACCCCACGTTTGGTGAATGGCTTGTCTGCAGAGCTGACTTGAAAGCCAAAGGTGTCTTTAAATAAGTTCCACCGTAAGCCCAGACTTCTCTGAACACGAGGCATTCTGGCTGGAACTGGCTCAGCGTGATCATTGTCAAAGATCCTTTTCATAAATGCAATCAAATGTTCCTTCATTTCAGGCCTGTTCTTTAGTGTTCGCTAAAGTGAGTTGAATCTGGATAAAGCTTGTTCGCGATTATTTGGAAGTCTGACTCTTGCAGCACGAAGAGGTAGTGGTGCAACACAGATGTTAGATTGATATTTGTTGTCCATTATTGTGACAAACTCTCTGTCTTCAACTGACAAGGCTGTTCTGTTGTCATCACGTGTAGTATAAAACACTGTGTTACCTAAGTTGTCATCAAAGGGGATGGGAGTAACATCAGATACCTGGATAATGTCAAGAGATTTGTCCCTTACTTCATAGTGATGAGGGCACTGTCTGACGTAAGATGCATGCCCATTTCTTAGCACATGAATCTTGAAGGAGTTAATCTCAGATGGCATTCGCATTCTGTTCAAGCATACATCGCCCACTATTACCCAGCCTAGATCAAGTCTTTGTGCATATGGTGCGTCATCAGATCCGTTGCACTGCTGGCGCACTTTATGTACTCTGAGAATGTCTCTTCCCAGCAAGACTAGTATTTCAGCATCCATGTCCATTGGAGGAATATCAGTAACCAGGTGCCTTAAGTGGGGATGGTGATATGCAGCTTCTGGAGTAGGAATTTCTTCTCTGCTGTCTGGTATTTGGTCACACTCAACTAATGTTGCTAAGGGTATGCCCTTCCTTGCCTTGATATGGGAGACCACAAACTCATCGGCCCTTCTGTAGAGGTTTCTACACAACCAGAACAGGTGTTGAGAGTATATGGTGTTGCATGTCCCTTTATGCCAAAGATCTCAAAGAATTTAGGCTTGACCAGGGATCTGTTCATCTATTATGGCATACATCCTGGTAGCTTTCCCAGGTTGATCATTTGGATATATTTTGACTAGACATACCTTGGCACAGCATTTATGGCTTGGTCCTTCTCCACAGACCTCAGTACATGAAGAAGAGATGTTTGTAATGGCTGAAGCATGGCTTTGTTGCTCCCCGCCATGATTTGATGCATGGTTCAATGTAGATGGCTCCTGTGGATTGTCTGGAAGTGGAGAAGGATGCATAGCTGTAACGTGATTGTCGCTACTGCATTCCGTGCTCTTGATGGCAACTTTACAGTTTTTATAAAAATAGTCATATGAAGCACAGCACCTATAGCATATTCCAAGTTTCTGGAGAATCTCCCTGCATTCTTGGATAGTCTTTGCCCTAAGCCCACGATATTTCTTTAGAGGGTGAGTTTTTTTCATGAATAGGGCACTGACTATTTGGATCTTTATCTCTATCACCCAAATCACTCTGGTAAGCGGGAGAGGATACGGGAGGTGGGATGTCTGTCTTTTTAGCAGATACTGCTCTATAGAAGTCTCTATGTTTAGCTGCTTTGTTATCATACCTTGATGATGATGATGATGCCGGCAAGCTAGATTCACTGAAGCTGAAGCTGGGATTATTTCTCGTCCAGGCTTGTTCACTGATAAATTAATGGTAATAAAAGTTATGCAGCGCTAGTAACTTTCAAATAACAGAAGAAATAAATAAAATACATGTAAAATGCATTAAGGAATAGTAGTCCCTGTGCACGCTCTGTAGGAAATGAAGATATAGTCCCAGTTCACCAATATAAAGTTGTGCATTTAACCACTTGCCGACCGCCGATCGGCATCTGACGGCGGCAAAGTGGCTCGTTCCCGCAAAACGCCGTCATACGACGGCGGCTGCGGGAACGAGTTTAGTGAGCGCGCGCGCCGCCGGAGGCGCGCCCGTTGGGCTCACTGTGTCCAGGGAGGGCCAGGGAGCGGGTGCGGTGGCTTCGATTGCTGCCGGCTACCCGCGATGGCCCCCCCGGAGCGAGTAAGCGGAGGTCCGTGTATGTAAACACGGACCTCCGCTCTGTGTGAGGGGGAAGGGCTGTGATCAAAGCCTTCCTGTACGTGAAGGCTGTGACCACTTCCCTTCCCCAGCTAGGCAAGCCCCCATACAGTTAGAACACGCCCAGGGAACATAGTTAAACCCTTAGAGCGCCCCCTGCAGGTTAACCCCTTCACTACCAATGGCATTTACACAGTAATCAGTGCATTTTTATAGCACTGATCGCTGTATAAATGCCAGTGGTCCCAAAAAAGTGTCAAAATGGTCCGACATGTCCGCTGAAATATCGCAGTACCGCAAAAAATCGCAGATTGCCGCCATTATTAGTAAAAAATAAAAAAGAATTAAAAACCCCAAAAATGAATTCTCATCATCCGTAAACGCGACCACTTTTGCGCAAACCAATCAATAAACGCGGATTGCGGTTTTTTTTATCGCAAATATGAGGAAGAATATAAATCGGCCAAAAATGGTGAAAAAAATGTTTTTTTATATTTTTTTTTTGGATTTGTATTTTAGGAAAAAGTAAGAAATTTGTTTTTTTTTTGCAAAATTGTTGCTCTTCTTTTGTTTATAGCGGCGATCAGAAATGACGCAGAGGGGATCAAATACCACCAAAAGAAAGCTCTATTTGTGGGAAAAAAAGGATGCAAATTTTGTTTGGGTACAACGTCGCACGACCGCGCAATTGTCAGTTAAAGCGATGCAGTACCGAATCGCAAAAAGGGCCCCGGTCCTAAAGCTGGAAATCCTTCCGGGGCTGAAGTGGTTAAGGGAAGGTTGAGACACCTCTGTGTGCACACTTCCCTTACCAAACGATAGTGTTTGGATCCATAAAATGATTGTGTGATGGATGACGGTATCCGTTCTCGGGGTCCTGGTACTGGCTCCTTGTATCCTCAATGTGGGTAGTCAACATACATGTTCCAAAAAGAAAAAAGAGATTGCCATAGTGTAAAAAAACTACTGGCAGTGGATGGGGTTGGGGATGGTAATGCACTTACATGCAGTGTGATGTGGTATGACCTATAATGGCTGTCTGCCAACCCTTCCACCTTCCCGATCGGATCCCTCTGTGCGTGTATGGGCTCGGACTCCTACTCCTGCTATGCAGTATCAGTGTCTCTTGGCTCAGTCAATCAATGCTGGAGCGAAACTCTGCTTCTCTTGTGCTTTCTCAATGCATGTTATACCATCCGTTTTGCATGAAAAACATACGGACTAGCATAGTGTAAAATCATCTAAATAGCTTTAATGAATAAAAAGACGTTCAAACTTACATGTGCTTAAAAGAAATAAGACATGAATCGGCCGTCTGCCGTCTCTAATCCCTCTGTTGCGAAGTATCTCGTAACCAGCTGGTAGGCGTGAGTGTTGAGTGCATGCGTCCGCCCTACCGGTTTCGTCATAGATGACATCGTCGGGGCACGCCCACACTCACGCCTCACGCTTCTATATACTACTGGTCACTCTCCCAGGACCAATAGCATTGTTTCTCGGTGACTACATTATAGTCTAATTTAACAATTAAGCAGTATGAGGAGGCCGCCGTTACCACGGTGGATCCTCCTGTCTATTGACCGGCACCCAATCTCGGAGCGATTTTGCTTGCTATCCATTATTGTGTATTGGAATTGGATTGGCACGTACATCTTCCTGAGGATCTCTCATTATAGAGCGGAGTGAACCACATCCTCTATGCAATACACAGGGGTCCTTATCTGTACTCCCCTGGACTGTACCATGTGCTTATAGGGTATGGATCCAGAAGGCAAGGGCCAAATATTATCTCTATAGGTTTAAGGTTAATACTGTGCCTCATATATTTCTCTACTTTTAATGTTATAGGGGTCTGATCATACTTCGAAATTGGGGGCCAGTGTACATAATATCTGCCTGTCAGTTGTTGTTAATAAAGCAGTTTATGTCCCACTCTACATTAAGCCCCAGAGGCTGGTATGATTTTAAGAGATATATCCAGTGCGTTTCAGCTCTGGAAATATACATCTTGGCATTCTCTCCCCTCCAGTGCTCTGCATTTATTACAGAAATAGTACCCTTTCATTTGAGAGAAAAAAGTAAGTTGTTTAGGGGGGTCTGGTATATTAGGTGCTATCTTATTTCTAAGGTTGGTAGCCCCTCTGAAGACTACTCCTGGGCGTTCAAGTAATAATGGGCCAAGTATCTTATAGTTTTTGAGGACTGGCCAATGCCTGTTAAATATCCTCTTTACCAGTTTATACTGACAGGAGTAAGTGGTTAAGAAAGAGAAATTCATGTCCTTATTAGTTTTAAGGGGTTCCGCTTCCTCCCTACTCCTAATCAGTTCTTGTCGGTCCCGTTGGTTAACCTCCATAATAATTCTATCTATGTCTGGCACTTTGTACCCCTTTTCCAAAAACCTCTTTCTGAGTATGGCAACCTCCTCATTGTAGTCCTCTTTTCTAGTGCAGTTCCTGTGCAGTCTCTGAAACTGGCCCCTAGGTACTGCTGCTAGCCAGGACGGGTGATGACAGGAGTCAAGTGGAATGTAACTGTTTCTATCTGTGCTTTTGAAATATGTGCTCGTAATTATTTCATTATCATTCACCCTGATGTTTAAGTCCAGAAAATGTATAGACGAGGTACTAAGTTCATAACTCAGTGATATACCTTTGTCGTTCCTATTTAAACCATTAAGGAATAGGGTGGCTGACTCTTCACTCCCCTCCCAGATGAACATAATATCATCTATGTAACGATACCAAATGATCAGTTCTGATCTTCGGTCTTTCCATATTACGTCCTCTTCCCACTTTGCCATAAAGAGATTTGCCATGCTGGGGGCAAATTTAGCCCCCATGGCAACTCCCTTTATTTGCAAATAGTGGGCACCCTGACACCAAAAATGATTATGTGTCATTGCGAATTCCAGAAGGTCCAAGATGAATTGTCTCTAGATACATGGTAAGGTGGTATCTAAGTTCAAAAAATGCTCTACTGCCTCCAATACCTCATGATGAGAGATAACTGTGTAGAGCGAGGCGCCATCCGCTGTCACCAAGAAATAGCCTGGTTTCCACTTAACATCTTTGAGGATATTAATTACTTGTTTCGGGTCTTTCAGGTACGATGGTGTGCCCTCATACTGCTTAATTGTTAAATTAGACTATAATGTAGTCACCGAGAAACAATGCTATTGGTCCTGGGAGAGTGACCAGTAGTATATAGAGGCGTGAGGCGTGAGTGTGGGCGTGCCCCTGACAATGTCATCTATGACAAAACCGGTAGGGCGGACGCACGCACTCAACACTCACGCCTACCAGCTGGTTACGAGATACTTCGCAACAGAGGGATTAGAGACGGCAGACGGCCGATTCATGTCTTATGGCTTTAAGCACATGTAAGTTTGAAAGTCTTTTTATTCATTAAAGCTATTTAGATGATTTTACACTATGCTAGTCCGTATGTTTTTCATGCAAAACGGATGGTATAACATGCATTGAGAAAGCACAAGAGAAGCAGA
>BLSH010184541.1:948927-964929 GCA_018402905.1 Glandirana rugosa
GGGGGGGGGGGGGGGGTGACGGTTAATTGCTTAAATTAGCCCGGTAACAATCACTCTCAGACTGCTGGCACCTAGATTGTGATCCCGCAAGCTGGAAAATCTTTGTGCTGGATGTAGCTGAGAGTGGCATTTTTACGTTGGTGACAAGTGCGGTGTGAGATTGGCTGGTCCTCTGTCATGATTTAGTGAGGTGGGCAAGGATCTGATACCCGCGTCCGTCACAGTCAGTGTTTCCATATTTTGTTTATACTGCTTAAATATTGGTTGTCTTAGGTTAATGTAGCGCCCCATAGTAGATAGGTGTCCAGTGGGGGGGGGGGGGGGGAGAGTGTCGGGTGGAAGAGTTGGAGATGTAGCAGGTGTTGCAGAGGCCCTAAGGGAGTCCCCAGTCTGGGGGGAGTGACCATGGCCCTGGAGGCTTGGGATGTGGAAAGAACCCCTCTTATAACACACGGAGAAGTTCTGACCAAGGAGCAGGAGAGAAACAGAGAGGGCTACAGGAAAAGGGCTCTGTAAAGGATGCACCGGTGTCGGTGAGTGACACAACCTGGGAGCTGGAAGAGGTAGACCGTTTGAGAAGGTTACAGGAGCCAGTCAGGGTAGTGGTGTCACTGGGCAGTGAAGTAGGCCAGAGCAGCCATGAGGGCTGAGGTGGCCTGGAAGAGGATGGGCTGGGATCTGTAGTCCATCAACCCTAGCTTGCACAAATGTACTTTGCTACACTCTGGGAGTCCGTGGCCCCTGCCTGTAATGGGCGGTCCGGAGGCCCTGCTAGCATAAACACAGGCCTCACCATGTGCTAGCTAGGCCGGAGCCAAGTGTGTGCAGAAGAGAGGAACCCAGAGAAAAGTGAGAATTGATGCAAGTTTGTGCTGGAGAGAAGGAAGAGTGTATATACAAAGGTGTATATAGAAGGTCCTGTTAACTTTGATCCATTGAGTATCCCCCAATCACCCCTACCCCATCCAAGTTTTATCCCCTAATAAACAACAAAAAAAAACACCGGCCTGTTCCATGACTTCGGAGAAGAAATGTAAGATTGAGGGCAGAGTGACAGGTGGACCACAGGAACCAGCGACCCCTAAGGGGAACCTTGGCTAAACTAAGTTCACACTGGCCCCACAAATGCCTGTGCAAATACAATGGACAGCACATAGTGCTGTTCACACTGTCAAAACATAAAGAGTTAGCATCGCTTTGCTTCAAAATTGAAGCCTCATGTTGAGTTTTAAAGGAGTTGAAGCGCTTCAAATCCTTCCATTCAAGTCTATGGTAATGAGCCGCTACCGCACCGGCATGCAGTTGTACATTACAGTTAATAATAGCTGTTTGTGGTGTGGTTTTAACATGCCAAAGCATTTCAAACGCGTATAGGGTGTTTAATGAGCATTAACAAAGCTCCCCCAACCGCACCTATTAACACGCATTAATGCTATAGGTGCGTTTGATAAGCATCGGTATTTTCAGCAAGTGTGAACAAACCCTTCATTTTTAATAGGAGTTTTAACATTTTTCAATTTGCCAGTGTAAAAAAAAGATGTGTGCTGTGTCAGTAAATTTTCCGTGTTTTGTCAGTAAAATATGCTGCGGTTGGCAAAACTGTTTCGGGGTCATGTCTTTTTGCAATCACTATAAGTATGTAGCGCCCCCATAGTGTAGGTGCGTTTTTCTAGCAGGGTTTGCTAGGTGAGGTAAAATTTAGTCAGGCCTGAATGTTTTGATCTGGGCCCGGGAGGAGTGGCTCAGGTAGGATTGAGTGGACTTGACAGATGAGGTCACCAGAAACTTCCACTTCTTTCTAGAAACCTGGAGGAGGGTTTCTGGTCAGAGAGATGGGAGATAGGTGGAGCCATCTAGAGTGTTCTGGGGAGCCCTGACCAATCCCCAAGCAGGATTGGCAGGGGGCAGGCCTTCTTAAATACGCTGAATCAGCACAATCTGGGGAGAAGTGGTGGGTGGAAGTCTGGAGATGTAGCAGAGGAGCTGTGGAGGCCCCTACCCGGGAGGCCGCCCCAGTCTGGGCAGGGTGACCCTGGGGCCTGTAGTTTCGGGTGTAGCCAGGAAGGAGATTGATTCTTGGAGTCACACAGGGGAACAGGAGAACAGTGGAGGTGCTACACAGAGAAAGACTTTAAAGTGAGCCTTGTGAGCCAGTTCAGGGAAAGGAGAGTCACTGAGGAAAAGCAGGTCGGTGGGGCCTGGAGGAGGGATGGGCTGGGGGTTGTAGTCCATCAAAGGCCCAGCTAGCACTCAAGTACTTTTGCTACACATTCAGGGGCCCGTGATCCCTGGCCTGTAATGGGTGTTCTGGAGGTTCTGCTGAGAGTAGGCCTCACCATGTGCTAGCTGCGGTGAAGAGAAAGGAACAGAGAAGCTTGATAAATTTCCTTTCAAGCTGGAAACTAAGTTCAGTGCTGGAGAGAGAAATGTAGGAAAACCAGTCAGCAAGTCAAGTGCTGGAGAGTTGTGAGAAGTAACAGTCTACAGAGGGATGGTCTGTAGTGAAAGTGTGCATATACAAGACTGTATATGGAGTTCTTGTACTATAATTCTTTGGGCATCCCCCAGTCATCCCTTATCCCCTTCCAAGTTATTTCCCCTAAATAAAACAACAAAAACAAGAACCGGTCTGGTCAGTGTCTATGGATGCGTGATCTATGGGGTGATTGAGGGCAGCTATAAGGTGAACCACTAAAACCAGCCACTTTCAAGGGAGCACATGGCTACAAATAGAAATGTAGTCTGTGCAAAGTCACTGGGTTATGAATAGATTGTTCTTTTAAACTTTATATTAATAGAGTTATTGGATTTTAAGGCTGGCCATACATGAATACATGGACAGTTGCTGCTAAATTCGAACCATTAATGGGCAGGCTGAATGTACCAAGTTGATTGATTAACTTGGCACAACCAGCCTGCTGGATCTCTCAGTGGAGACGGCATCCTCCACCCACTCCCGCTGGAAGAATACAATTGCTCGGCCAGAGGGATTCCCTTGTCAACACTGTCTATGTTTATGGGGAAATCGTGCAAATTTATTTCCATGGGTTGCAGGAAAGAAATTTGTACCATCTATGGCACTTACTGTATATGGTATGGTACCATGAATATCCTACTTAGTTATGTTTTGGTTATGAATGTTCTTTTTTTTTTTTTCAATGGATGCTACACAAAAAAAGGGAAAAAAAACATTGAATAAAAAAAGCAATGAATAAAAAAAAAAAAAAAGAGTAGCTAAGGTGTTGACAATAAAAGAGCTATGTGCCAATTAGTTATACAACATTAGAGGTTTATTTCATTTTACTAACCTTGTTAGTATCTTTAGCACTACAGATCCATTTTTGGTTATATTTTTGGTGGACACTAGTGGCTGCAAGAATATCCTTTCCAAACATTGGTGGTCAGTAGTTGGCTGGAATAATAACCTCCCTTTCTACAGAATTGGTGTTCAGTGGCTGGGTGTAAAAATAACCTCCCTCCACCAAGGCTAACCGGAAGGTGGTTCTTATATTCCCTGGTGGTCTAGTGGGGCAATCTGTAAAGAAAAAAAATTCACCATTTACCTATCCTGCAGTCTTGCACAGCTTTCTCTTCACATAGTTACAATGTGCGGCATAGCGTGCCGCCACTATGGTAATAATGCTTAGAGCACCATGTGGTTCTGACACGCCTTAATATGGAACTAAAGTTCCGCTTCTATTCACTGGGAGCAGGCAGGTTTTTTTATTGCAGAAGAGACATGCAATGTCTCTGCAATCAAATTCACCTACATGTTTGCTCTAAACTAACGCAGTGTAGTTTACAGTGGGCGGCCTGATCCCCAAGAGCATGAAAGTGACGTCATCCCGTGCTGGCCAATGAAGATGGACAAAAAGAGGCACACAGAAGAAGATGCAGGGGCCAGTGAGGGATGGGACCGTTGGGGGGAAAGGTGAGTATTTTCTGCCTTTAGTTTCCCTTTAAGTTTCTTCCAGGTATCAGAGGGAGGCTCCAGCAGTTCTGATGAGTAAGCTGCGAGGGGTCCAATAGGATGTCACGCAGCACAGCAGCACAGAGCTGCCTCCGCCTGCCTCTCTCTATAATTATTTGCTTAAAACCGCTGGCTACAGGCTTCCTTCAATGCCAGGGGCATTCCTGTAACCGGCACACCATTGTCACCCTGCATCTCACACTGGGGCAGCCTGTAAATGGCAGTGCCCAATGTGGACCACAGCATGTGAAGTGAGTGCACAGTGGGCCTCATCTCCCTTGGGGCCCATGTGCAATGCACACATTATGGATACATCAATGAGCATAGCACAGTCTGACAGGGCGGGAAACCGGATTTCTCTCTGCTACAGTCAAGTAATGCTTACAAGGTCTTGTCTCTCCCCCAGCCTGTGACTGGACAATGAAAAGAGAAGCAGCAGCCTCATGAGCTCATCTTATCTATCACTCAGCTCTCTCCTATCAGCATGTTCCTTGTCAGCACATGAGCAGCATAAATGATAGGCTCCGTCTCCTTATCTTCCTGGTCTGAGCCCTGCTGTACATGGACTTAAAGGGTAATTTCACTTTTATGAGGGGGAAAAAAACGGAGTTACTTACCGGTAACGTCCTTTCCTGTAGTCTCTTTCAGGACAGGCACCTTTGAGAGACATTGGATCCTCCCTTCTCAGGAAACACCGCCCCTTCACACATGTTTTTAACCTCACCGCCCCGTCGGCCCTTCAGTTCTCTAAGAGTTCCTCCGGCCAACTGGGGAGACACAAGAACAATGTTATTCAAGACATTCCTTACCTGTCAGCTGTTCACCATGCCTTCTTCGGGTGGGATACGGTGCTGTCCTGAAAGACTACAGGAAAGGACGTTACCGGTAAGTAACTCCGTTTTTCCCCTATCGTCTTTCAGGACAGGCACCTTTGAGAGGAAAATCGAGTAATGTACCTAAGGGGGGGAAAACTGCCTGTAAAACCTTGCGCCCAAAGGCCTGGTCCTTCGCTGACAGTAAGCCCAACCTGTAGTATTTCACAAACGTGGCAAAACTTGTTCAAGTAGCCTCCCTACAGATCTGCTCCGGGGAGGCACCCATCCACTCGGCCTGTGAAGTTGCCAAGGCCCTAGTGAAGTGTGCCCAAAATCCTCCCGGACGCTCCAATCCCCCCAGCACATATGCCTGGGTGATGGCCAGACTCAACCACCTCGCTATGTTTCTTCTAGAGGCCTTGGAACCCTTCCTGGCCCCTAAAAAACACCAAAAACAGGGAATCGCTATTCCTGAGCTGACTAATGCTGTCCAAGTACTGAGGGATGCACCGTCCAAATTATGAAATATCGGTTCCTGTTCCCTCACAGGATCAGAACAAAAACGAGGGTTACACAATCTCCTGACTTCTGTGAAACCCGAAGCCACCTTTGGCCAAAAGGCCGGATCAGTCTTAAGAACTAGACGATCTGGAAAAATCTGGAGGAAAGGAGCTCTGACGGACAGTGCCTCTAGCTCACTAACCCTCCTTGCTGTGGCTATGGCCACCGAGAAAACCGTCTTGATGGTTAACCATTCCGGAGATATTGTCCTGATAGGTTCAAAGGGATCCTTCGTGAGGGCCTTTAATACCAAGGACAAATCCCATATTGGAAAAGGAGAATCTTTTATCGGTCTACTCCTTTCCAGCGACTTGAAAAATCGCACCACCCAGGAACCTGAGGCTAGCGATCTCTCCAAGTAAATACACAGAGCCGAGATCTGGCTCTTAAAAGGCGCTACTGGCTCCCTCGGTCCGTTCCCAAATAAGGGCGGGTGGGAATAATGGTGACATCATTATGCCAGTGGCCATATTTGGTGGGTGATGTCATTATTTTCCCTGCCCCTTTGCTCACGTGGCAGAGGAATCCCAGCCATGAAAGGCAATTTGCCATGATGTCAGCCGTTACTAGGGACGCGGTGGGTGCAAGCACCTGCTGCTTGCTTGTGAAACAGTGACAGCGGGAATATAGAAATGATAGAAATAACACTTCTATATATGATGCTTGGCTCCCATCAAACAGCAGCTTAGACAGGCAAACATTTGGGCATTTGTCTGAAGGCCTGAACAGCCAAAGTTCGGTGCCAGGATCTGAACCCATGACCTCTGCTGTGCATGACAGTAGCTCTTCTTGCTGAGCCATCTGAAATGCTTCTCTTAGGATTTTATCTTCAGAAGCCAGTGTGCCAGTTGCCACCGATTTACCCTGGGCATAACGGCCCTGCGTTAACAGATCCTCCGATCAGGTAAGCACCACGGGGGTACTGCCACTAGACTGCTTAGGAGTGAAAACCAAGAACTCCTGGGCCCGTGGGGAGCTACTAGGATAAGAGTTGTGTTCTCTTCCCGAATACCTCTTAGAACCGCTGGTAAGAGTACAGGGGGGGGACGCATAACACCTGGAGAAACTCCATGTGTGGGCCAGTGCGTCCATTCCCAGCACTCCGTCTTTCCGGATGAGGGAGAAGAACTGGCGAACTTTTGCGTTTTCTCTTGACCCAAAGAGGTCTATGCATGGTGTCCCCCTCTGACTATCAGACTGAAAACGTCTGCATTCAATTCCCCGTCTCCCTCCTTCAGCATTCTCCTGCTGAGGAAGTCCGCCACCTGGTTCAGCTCTCCCTTCAGGTGTACTCCGATAGGGAACAACCATTGGCTTCCATCAACTTGAGGATGCTTTACGTCAACTGCCACAAGGACCTGCTCTTGGTCCCTCCTTGTTTGTTGACGTACGCCACCACTGAAGCATTGTCTGATCTTATCTGGCTATGCTGGCCTCCAAATTCTTGTTGGAAGACCTTGAGCGCTAACTCCCCCAACTGGAGTTTCCGCCCATTCAAGGACCTGTTTACGTCCTCTTCTTCCCAAGTGCCATGCACTGGCCTGGAGCCCAGACGTGCTCCCCAACCTGGCCCACTTGCTTCGGTCGTGATGACTCTCGCGGCCGACCGCATCCGTTGAAGACCTAGGGACAGATTGGCCACCGATCTCCACCAGAGTAAGGTTGTTTTTACCTGGTCCGGGATCCGTGCTGGGGAGTCCAGATTCTCACGGCTGCGGTTCCCTACTTCCAGAAGGAAGAGTTGCGGAGGGCGGAAATGCGAACCTGCCCACTGAACTGCAGGAATTGCCGCTGTTAAGAGGCCCAGTGCAGCCATGCTTTTCGAATGGCGACCTGAGCCCCTTCCTGTAGGACCCCCATGACTGTGTCTATCTTTCGGATCCTGCGGGAGGAACGCCCTTCTTTCCCTGGAATCCAAGATGTAGCCTAGGAAGGTAATTCTTTGGGAGGGAATCAGACTTGACTTCTCCAAATTCAGGAGCCACTGAGATGGCCCTTACGACCCGTAAGTCCTGAGTCAGTTTCTTTTGGGAAGCGGCAAGGAGGAGCAGATCGACTAGACATGCCATGACTGCCAACTCTTTTAGCCTTAATACGATCAAGGCTTCCGCCATCCCCCTGGTGAAGATCCAGGAGAAATATGATAGCCCCAAGAGCAGAGCCCTGTATTGCAGGTGAAAAACCCCCATTGCAGACTTTATTGCCGACCCTAGATACTTTTGGCAATCCTCTGCGATTGGGATCTGCAAGTAAGCATCCTGCAGGTCTATGGAGGTCATGAAGCAGTTCGGAAGCAAGAGTGCCTTTCCGGAACTCTATGTAACGCACTGACACGTTGAGGGGTTTGAGGTTCAAGAACAATCCGAACTTCCCTGATGGTTCCTGAACCATGAACACGTGGAATAACCTCCCTCTCCAATCTCTGCTTGAGGTACCTGTCTCACAACCTGCTGTCTTTAACCACTTGCCGACCGCCGATCGGCATCTGACGGCGGCAAAGTAGCACTGTAAGGCGAAACGCCGTCATACGACGGCGGCCGCCAGATCGCGCACAGTGAGCGCCCCCGCGCTCACTGTGTCCGGGGAGGGCCAGGGAGCGGGTGCGGCGGCTTCGATTGCCGCCTGCCACCCGCGATGCCCCCCCCCCGGAGTGAAGGAGCGGAGGTCCGTGTAAGTAAACACGGACCTCCGCTCTGTGTGAGGGGGAAGGGCTGAAGGCTGTGACCACTTCCCTTCCCCAGCTAGGCAAGCCCCCATACAGTTAGAACACGCCCAGGGAACATAGTTAACCCTTAGAGCGCCCCTGCAGGTTAACCCCTTCACTGCCAATGGCATTTACACAGTAATCAGTGCATTTTTATAGCACTTATCGCTGTATAAATGCCAATGGTCCCAAAAAAGTGTCAAAATAGTCCGACATGTCCGCTGAAATATCGCAGTACCGCTAAAAATCGCAGATCGCCGCCATTATTAGTAAAAAATAAAAAAGAAATAAAAACCCCAAAAATGAATTCTCATCATCCGTAAACGCGACCACTTTTGCGCAAACCAATCAATAAACGCCGATTGCGATTTTTTTATCGCAAATATGAGGAAGAATATAAATCGGCCAAAAACGGTGAAAAAAAATGTTTTTTTATATTTTTTTTTTTGGATTTGTATTTTAGCAAAAAGTAAGAAATTTGTTTTTTTTTTTGCAAAATTGTCGCTCTTCTTTTGTTTATAGCGGCGATCAGAAATGACGCAGAGGTGATCAAATACCACCAAAAGAAAGCTCTGTTTTTGGGAAAAAAAGGACGCAAATTTCGTTTGGGTACAATGTCGCACGACCGCGCAATTGTCAGTTAAAGCGACGCAGCGCTGAATCGCAAAAAGGGCTCCGGTCCTAAAGCTGGAAATCCTTCCGGTCCTTAAGTGGTTAAGGATGATAGCAGGGCCCCTGCTTTTACTGCCCATTTTGGGAGATTTGTCCCCAACAGCCTCCATCCACCCGGTAACCCCAGAGTGAATGGGTTGGTGGATATCTCCTCCCACTGCAGTAGGAAGGCTCCCGTTGTGTGCCGGAAGGCCTTTACCCTGTCCGCAGGACAATTTCCAAGTCGGAGCCAGACAGGAAATCTCCTGAAAAAGGAATCCCACAAAGATTGGCTTCAGACGCAATGTCTTCCTGCCACGTTTTCAGCCATAAGGCCCTCCCGGCTGAATTGGTCAGTGCTGAGGTTCGTGCGGACATACTCTCAGCCTCTGCTGATGCGTCTACAATATATACGATCCCCTCTGCACCATGGGAAAAAGGTTTCAAGATTGTTTCCGTCAGGGTGCCCGCTTCTATGTGGGCCTTTAACTGTGTTAGCCAGTGCCCCATGTTACGTGCTACACAGTAATCGCCATGGAGGATTTAAAATTAAAGAGTGAGGAATCCCACGCTTTCTTTAACAGACCTTCTGCCCGTTTGTCCATGGGATCCACCAGGGACCCCATATCCTCAAAGGCCAAGTCTGTACGCTTTGCGGCTTGTGAAAACGCTGCGTCCAGCTTCGGGGTTTTGTTCCAAACCAGCGACTCATCCTCTGCGAAAGGGAAGCGTCCTTTCAGAGCCCTGGAAAAGAAGGGTTTCCTCCCTGGATCCTTCCATTCCTTTTTGATGGTCTCTACCCTTGCCACATGGACTGGGAAGACCTTCCTTTTTGGCTTGCTAAGACCTTCATGCATTTGGTTCTGGAGTGACAATGTTCTCCTTTCCTTCTGGATCCCCAAGGTAGTGTGAATGACTCCCAGAAGTTCATCCACCTCCTCCAGAGAGAGCTTGTACCTGGAGTATGGGACATCACCATCCCCACTCTCCTCCTCTGACTCCTGCTGTGAGCCAGAGCTGGCACTTTCAGGCTTCTCTGGGCCTGGTCCCTCTTTGGGATCCCCCGGTTCAGCCCCACCCCTGGAGGCATCAACCGGGACAGGCAAGACCCCCCCCGCTGTGTTGGTGTCAGGGCCCCCGGAACCATAGGCAACTGTAAACTAGAAAACAATGCCAGAAAGGATTGGAAGGTGCTAGAGAATTCCTTGACGGACGCCACAGGTCCGCACTTTGCTCCCTCGCTTGTTCCCTTACTAGTGCCTCAATGCACTCTTTACATAGGGCTTTTGACCAACTAGGTATTTCTACAAGATGGGCATTTCCTTAAAGAGCCATGCTCCTTCTCTTCGGGAGGACGGATCTGCCTGAAGGCTTGCCCTGCAAAACCAAGGCCGAGGAACGCAGGGATTAGCTAAGCACCTTCCACTCAGAATCCGTGACAACCACACCCAGTACTGGGGGGTAGTGGGAGAGTGCAAAAACCTAGAAAACCAACCACTGGGGTCCTAGGTTCGCCCCCTCCCCCCCCTTCTCCCTCCATATGGGGGGATAGGGACCCTTATGGCGCTTACAGGGTATTATCAAAGGATAGGAATAAACCACCCCTGGGTTCCTTACCTTAGATTGGCTGGTGCTCTGCTCCCCTGCCACAGCCTGTAAAGCCTCTGCATCCGACATTGTGCTGAGCCTGTTGAGCTGTCTCTGCTGTTCGCCACAGCTTGCAGCGTTCGTAGCACTCCAGCCTAACGCTGTGGGTTCCTTTCTCGTACAAACGACCGGAACCGGAAGTCGCGAACGAACGGAAGTGCCCACCCCTTCTGCCGGAACGAACGTCACCCGCTCTTCGACTCGGCTAGCTCCATGCCGACTGGAACACCTCCAGGAGGGGGGAATGGACACCCCATTGTGCCTTCTCCAGGCACCAACAAAAAGGTACCCACCCTGGAACTGTACCTCCTCGCCAGAGGCCGTTCCAGGTGCACAAAATCGCCGCTCTTGTAGGGCCTCCCCAGCCCCCTTTGCAGCGTGGTTTCTTTGCAGCCTGCCCAGGAAAGAAAGCTTAGCTCCCATCTCCGGGTACCCTGGAACTGTACCTCCTCGCCAGAGGCCGTTCCAGGTGCACAAAATCGCCGCTCTTGTAGGGTCTCCCCAGCCCCCTTTGCAGCGTGGTTTCTTTGCAGCCTGCTCAGGAAAGAAAGCTTAGCTCCCATCTCCGGGTACCCTGGAACTGTACCTCCTCGCCAGAGGCTGTCCCGGGCACAAAAAAAACAAAAACAAAAACAAAAACAAAAAAAAAAAAAAATCGCTGCTCTGTAAGGCCCCCTAGCCCCCTGAGCAGCTTAGCCCCAGGGATGAAAGTCTAGCTCCCATCCTCAGGACACAGGCCGGCCAGCTTCCCCAGCTGTAGGGCCTTTTGGTTCCTTGCGATGTCTCCCCACCGTAGGAAACACCAAAACTGAAGGGCCGACGGGGCGGTGAGGTTAAAAACCTGTGTGAAGGGGCGGTGTTTCCTGAGAAGGGAGGAGCCAAGGTCTCTCAAAGGTGCCTGTCCTGAAAGACGATAGGGGAAAAAGAATAATAATATAGCATATAATTGCAACACAAGTGATATTGTAATTGAATGTTATTAAAAATAGCCTTTCCTTTTCAATCTGCAGCTCTGTCATTTTCTATAAAATGCAATATGGCTACCTGGAGGTGTTCTGTATACAGATAGTATATAGAATGCCCCCCCAGAAACATAATTTCCTGCTTGTGTGATTGGCTCACTGATTTTCCCAGAAGTTTGCAATAAGATACTAGTCAGATTTCAGGCATCCCCTGCAACAAAAATTTCATTTTTGCTAAGATACTGCTATGGCCAAAAGTTTTGAGAATGACGCAAATATTAATTTTCACAAAGTCTGCTGCCTCAGTTTTTATAATGTCAATTTGCATAAACTCCGGAATATTATAAAGAGTGATCAGATGAATTGCAAAGTCCCTTTTTGCCACGAAAATTAACTTAATCCCAAAAAAAGCAGTTCAACTACATTTCAGCCCAAGCAACAAAAAGGACCAACCGAGATGTGAGGGATTCTCTCGTTAAACACAGGTGTCAGTGTTGACAAGGACAAGGCTGAAAATCACTCTGCAATGTGGATTGAATTAGAATAACAGACTGGAAGCTTTAAAAGTAGGATGGTGCTTGAAATCATTGTTCTTCCTCTGTTAACCATGGTTACCTGCAAGTAAACATGAGCAGTCATCATTGCTTTGCACAAAAAAGGATTCACAGGCAATGATGTTGCGGCTACTAAAGCCTCGTACACACGCGCCGATTGTTGGACGATTGTACGTCCAACTTTTGTCCAAATTGGCTGTCCGTGGTTTTGTCTAGCGTACGGACGGTAGTCAAGTAATCGTCCAACAAAGTCGAACGTAGTGACGTGTTACGAGCGTATAAAGAGGAAGTTCAGGTGAATGTGAATTGTGAATTACGAATGCAGGTTTACACGGCCAAACACTTCCTGGATTCGGAGCATGTGTGTTTGCACTTCCAACATTTGTTGGGCCAACTTCTGTACACACGAGCCAACAATTGGCCAACGCCTTGTTGGCCAATAAAAGTTTTCTAGTTTTCACAGACAACTTCTGCTGGACGATAATTGGAAATTGGCTGTTGGATCGTGCGTACTAACAATTGGATTATCGCACAACAGACTGTTGGACGACCGTTGTTGGCTGATTATTGTACCGTGTGTACGGGCCTTAAGTATGCACCTAAATCAATCATTTATCGGATCATCAAGAACTTCAAGGTTCAATTTATGTGAAGAAGGCTTCAGGACGCCCAAGAAAGTCCAGCAAGCGCCAGGACCATCTCCTATAGTTGATTCAGCAGCGGGATCGGGGCACCACCAGTGCAGAGCTTGTTCAGGAATGGCAGTAGGCAAGTGTGAGTACATCGGCACACACAGTGAGAAGACTATTGAAGGATGGCCTGGTGTCAAGAAGGGCAGCAAAGAAACCACTTCTCTCCAGGAAAAAAAAAAAAAAATCAGGGACAGACTGATATTCTGAAAAAGGTACAGGGATTGGACTGCTGAGGACTGGGGTAAAGTCATTTTCTCTGAAGAATCCCCTTTCCCATTGTTTGGGATATCCAGGAAAAAAACGTTTCTGGAGAAAAAAAGGTGAGCGCTACCATCAGTCCTGTGTCATGCCAATAGTAAAGCATCCTGAGACCATTCATGTGGGGAGTTGCTTCTCAGCCAAGGGAGTGGAGTGGGCGCACGCACAATGAACACAGCCATGAATAAGAATGGTACAAAAACATCCTCCGAGAGCAACTTCTCCAAACCATCCAAGAACAGTTTGGTGAGGAACAATGCCTTTTCCAGCATGATGGAGCACCCTGCCATAAGGCAAAAGTGATAACTAAGTGGTTTGGGGAACAACGCATGGAAATTTTGAGTCAATGATCAGGAAACTCCCCAGACCTTAATTCCTTTGAGAACTTGTGGTCAATCCTCAAGAGGCGAGTGAACAAAACCCCCACAAATTGTGACAAACTCCAAGCATTGATTATGGAAGAAAAGGCGGCTATCACAGTCAGGATGTGACCCAGAAGTTGATTGACAGCATGCCAGGGCAAATTGCAGAGGTCTTGAAAAAGTAAGGTCAGCACTGAAAATATTGACTCTTTGCATAAACTTAAATTGCCAATAAAAGTCTTTGACACTTAGGAAATATTCGTAATTATACTTCAGTATAGAATAGTAGCATCTGACAAAGATCTAAAAACACTGAAGCAGCAGACTTAATTAAAAAAAAATATATATATATTTGTGTCATAACCAAACCTTTTGGCCATGGCTGTACTCCCAACAGTAAATCACATCTAAAAGGGATGCAGACCCTGCAATTTTCCTCATTAGAGCCCTGCAAGTGCAGCAGCTGGTTGATAATTATGAAACCACTCCCATACAGATTTACTTGAAACATGGGACACAGGCAAACATACAGGTATTTCTTCAGAATAACAAAAGGCAGGAATCTGCAACACTGTTTGTTAAAATCCATGCAATGCACATAGATACCACCCCCCCCCCCCCCCCCGGGGAATGTTTTTTACCCTTCAAGTCATCCTATACATTGTTACTGGGCAAGGCCCTTCCCTACCTGGGTTTCTCTTGCTTCTATTAGACAATCTGGCAGATGGAAATGAATCACAACTCTTTTTCAATGCTTTTAACTGCAGCAGGTAAGCTGCCTTTATTGAGGGTACAAGTGAACATCAGAGGATCGCAGTGTGACTTCAAAAACAGCAAAGGAAACGCATCAACAAATTCAAAAACTGTCTGGAAAAGCTAATAACTGATGCAACAACAAAAAATGTATTCATTATTTTTGTTATAACGGGAGGCAATTGAAACATCCACTGCGCTTTCTATTGTTACCCTGTGAGGTTACTTTTTTCTTACTGTTAACAGGTTTATTCTGCAGGGGCTCTACCTCCCCACGTTTCTTGTGGACATTTAGACTGTTTTTTCTTCCCAAACTCCTCATCCATGTTCCACATGTTCCACATGTTCCCCATCCACATCCGTTTACATCCCTAGGTTCCTTCTCATTATTTACATCCCTAGGTTCCTTCTCATTATTTACATCCCTAGGTTCCTTCTCATCATCTTGACCATTTTCCTTCTTGATTTTTGGGGGTCTCATCTGATCTTCCCCATGTTCTTCCCTGATGAGGTCACCTCTTGTGCGTTTCCTCAGATCTTCTTGATCATTTCGTAGCAAGTCTACTGGTCCCCAGACAAACTCGCATTGCGGATCGTAGTGTTTCCAGGCAAAGCGCACCAAACCTTGACGTTGTTTCTTGTCCTTTACCGAGAACATGAAATAGTCCAATACACTCTTTTTTGCGTTCTTTAATTTGCCGTGACACAGGGTTTCCTCCAAGAAAAATTTGACCAGAGGAGCTTGAAAGTGTTCAAACCCCAGTTCCCCCAAGCACTTCAAGATTCGGGTGATCCGCAGGTTATTATGAGTGTGACTATGAAGAAAGAAAGAGAAAAAACAAATAAATAAAATAAATGCTGAAATACAATCCAAGAGTGACTTTACCACTTGCACTCCAGAAGGTTTACCCCCCTTCATGACCAGGACATTTTTTGCGTTACAGCCCTGCGTTAGTTTAACTGACAATTGCACGGTCGTGCGACGTTGTACCCAAATAAAATTTATGTCCTTTTTTCCCCACAAATAGAGCTTTCTTTTGGTGGTATTTGATCACCTCTGCAGTTTATTTTTTTTGCTCTATAAACATAAGAAAAAAAAAAAAGACACAATTTTGGAAAAAAAAAAATATAATAATAATAATAATAAAACATATCCAATAACAAAATGTAAAAAAAATTAAAATAAATAAAAATGTCTTCATCAATTTAGGCCAATATATATTCTGCTACATGTTGTTTTGGTTAAAAAAATCCCAATAAGCGTATATTGATTGACTTGCACAAAAGTTATAGCGTCTAAAAACTATGGGACAGATTTATGGAATTTTTTTTTTTCTTTTATACTAGTAATGGCGGCGATCAGTGACTTCTTCCCGGACACTAAGTGACATGTTTTGGGGACCAGTGAACTGAATTAAAGTGATCAGTGCTAAAAAAATATGCGCGGTCACTGTACGGATACTGGCAGGGAAGGGGTTTACATCAGGGGCGACCAAAGGGTAAAATGTGTGCCTAGGGAGTGCTTGCTAACTGTGTGGGGGTGCTTGTACTGTGGGAAGGCAGAGATCAGTGTTCCTGCTTAGCAGAAACAGAGGATCTCTACCTTCCCTACTAACAGAACGGCGATCTGCCTTGTATACATAGGTAGACCGCCGCTCTGCTTCTCTCGAGAATCATCGGTGGGTCCCAGCGGAGATCGCATCCATCGGACTCGCTGATTGGCTCCTGCTGTGTCCAATCCACAGTGGGAGTGGGTCGCCGAAGGCGCGCGTGCGCGCCCCAGACCCGGAGTACAGGATCACGTACAGGTACATGATCCTGCGCAGAGGAGCCACTTTGACACTGTATATGTACAGTATACAGTCGACAAGCGGTTAAGGGAGACAAACCATTTTTTTTTTTTAAATATAACATTTTTAATCAAATACAAGGTCTAAAAGATTTAGTCACATTAAAAAAATCCAAAAGACACATTTACCAGATATCTACCCATAAGAATATATACATAATTACATGTTGATCACCTTTGCAATACATTAAAAAGCATAAAGGCAGTGGGGGGGGGGGGGGGAA
>BLSH010184541.1:982892-996315 GCA_018402905.1 Glandirana rugosa
AGGTAGGAGTGTGTCGGTACGAGTGGGTAGGTAGGTACGAGTGGGTAGGTAGGTAGGTACGAGTTGGATGGATGGATGGGTGAGCATGGATGGATGGGTGAGCATGGCTGTGTGAGGATGGATGGATTGATGGATGGGTGGCTGAGCATGGATGGGCTAAGAATGGGGGGGGTGTATGGCTGGGTGGGTGTTTGATGGATCGTGGGGTTGCTGTCATTTAGCAGTGCTGTGGGCATTACACATCGCCGACAGCACTGCACACATCTTTCCTCCCCCCTCTCTCCTCTCACACTGCACCGATCGGTGCGGAGAGGGGAGAGAAAAGCCGGCGGAAGCGCCGGCTTGTTGACATGTGACCGCGCCGTCATTGGACGCGCGATCACGTGGTGAAAGGCCGCTCACAGCGGCCATTCACCGCGATCCGTGATCAGTCGGGTCCCCCGGACCCGACGGTCACGGATCTTCCCGTGTGCGCGCCCCAGGGGGCGCGCGGGAAGCGAGATTCTGGAGGACGTCCATGGACGTCCATTCAGAATAACCCGACCGCGCTGTGGACGTCTTTTGTCTATAGCGCGGTCGGGAAGTGGTTAAGCTTAAGGCCACGTTTCCACTATTGCAACCCCCCAAAGTTGTGCGACTAATGCCCCGTACACACGGTTCGACGATCGCACGTACGACCGCGTTGAATCATATGTTGGCTGTTGTATGCAGCATACTGACTGCACTACACGATCGTACGACTGGGGAAAGAATGTTCAGGTGCATGTAATTAGCATCCGGCCGTTCCTGACTTCTGAGCATGCGTGTTTTGCACAATACAACTTGTTGTACCAACTTCTCTGTACACACGATACAACGGTCGTATGAGAGCTTGTTGGTACGACCAAGTTTTCTAGTCTGCTCATACAACTCCCTTGTACGACCGTCGTATGTTCGACTGTTCAAATCGTGCATACGAACGATCGATATCGCATACAACGGTCCTGAGTACGACCTGTTGTATGAGATCGTCGAAACGTGTGTACGAGGCTTTAGAGTGCAGCTTTGATCCAACTTCACACTCTCTGGATCAAAGTCGCATCAAAGCGCAGGCACTTGCTGATTTTCAAAGTTGCATAGATTGGAACGGGTGCCATTGAAATCAATCGTGCTGTGACTTGGACAAAAAGTCGCATGACAAGTCGCACTAGTTTAACCACTTGCCGACCGCCGATCGGCATCTGACGGCGACAAAGTGGTTCGTTATCGCAAAACGCCGTCATACGACGGCGGCTGCGATAACGCGCACTGTGAGCGCGCGCGCGCCGCCGGAGGCGCGCCCGCGCGCTCACTGTGTTCGGGGAGGGCCAGGGAGCGGGTGCGGCGGCTTCGATTGCCGTCGGCTACCCGCGAGTGAAAGAGCGGAGGTCCGTGTATGTTAACACGGACCTCCGCTCTGTGTGAGGGGGAAGGGATGTGATCACAGCCTTCCTTTACGTGAAGGCTGTGATAACTTCCCTTCCCCAGATAGGCAGTCCCCAATACAGTTAGAACACGCCCAGGGAACATAGTTAACCCTTAGCGCGCCCCCTGCAGGTTAACCCCTTCACTGCCAATGGCATTTACACAGTACTCAGTGCATTTTTATAGCACTGATCGCTGTATAAATGCCAATGGTCCCAAAAAAGTGTCAAAACGTTCCGACATGTCCGCCCCAATATCGCAGTACCGCTAAAAATCGCAGATCGCCGCCATTTTTAGTAAAAAATAAAAAAAAAATAAAAACCCCAGAAATGAATTCTCACCATCCGTAAACGCGACCACTTTTGCGCAAACCAATCAATAAACGCCGATTGCGATTTTTTTTATCGCAAATATGAGGAAGAATATAAATCGGCCAAAAACGGTGAAAAAAAATGTTTTTTTATATTTTTTTTTTGGATTTGTATTCTAGCAAAAAGTAAGAAATTTGGGTTTTTTTGCAAAATTGTCGCTCTTCTTTTGTTTATAGCGGCGATCAGAAATGACGCAGAGGTGATCAAATACCACCAAAAGAAAGCTCTATTTGTGGGAAAAAAAGGACGCAAATTTCGTTTGGGTACAATGTCGCACGACCGCGCAATTTTCAGTTAAAGCGACGCAGCGCCGAATCGCAAAAAGGGCTCCGGTCCTAAAGCTGGAAATCCTTCCGGGGCTGAAGTGGTTAAATGTAGCCTTAGGCTTTGTTTACACTTGTGTTGAGAGGGTGGGGGACACATGCAGCTGAGCTAAGTTTTTACTGCCCCAACTGCTCCTCTTTATGCTGCAAAGGCAGCTGGGGGGGGGGGGAGTACATATGCCACGGTGCTTTGCATTGTGGTGCAGCAAAATGTATCTCTGCTGTTGCATTCATCAGCCAACACTGCCCACTGAATGAGATGCAATCAACTGAATAGGGGAGCCCTGCAATGCAGTTGCAGCATGCTAGTTTGAGTTTTAAGGGGTTAAAAGACAGACAGAAAAGGCAATATGACCCCTGCTCACTGCCACTTGCCGACTCACCACTGTATATATACGGCGGCAGGTCGGCTCTCCTGCATGTGAAAAACTCGATGTCCACCGGCAACCCGCGATCACGGTACAGAGAGAAAGAACAGGGATCTGCCGCTATTTGGGCGGCAGCGCGGCACTTTTAACCCCCACAAGGGGTTAAACAGGGGTTAAAAGTGCCAGCGCTCGGCGCACCCAGAGAGGTGTACAGCCGATTCGGAAACGCTGCCCATTCAATCCAATGGCAGGGGCAGTGGAGGCGTGGTGTATACACCGCTCCCCACATTCCTGAAAAATCATGCTTGCAGGAGTTTCATTTTACTCCCACGAGCGCACCGCCCTGAGCCGCCCCCAGTGTGAAAGGACACACTGGGTTGAATGGGGAGACGCTTTACAGGCGCTATTTTTAGCGCAATAGTGCCTGTAAAGCGCCCCAGTGTGAAAGGGGCCTAAGGCAAAGGCATAATGAGCTAGTATGCACCACATACTAGCTCATTATGAAATCCTTATCTCAGAACGAAGCTTCAACAGGTCCGCTCGGTCCCTGCAGAGGGAGCTAACATTTTCCCTCCGGGTTCGTGACTCCGGTGCTGTGAGTGGCCAGAGCCGTGGGAGCTCGTCTTTTCGGCAGGGTCCGGCACTGCGCGCCAGGCCTTTACAACGCATGCGCCGTGACGTCAGCTCCTGCATGAAAGGCGAAGATCTCCTAAACCTTATTATAGGCTTCCCTGCAGGTAAAAATCAATAAAAGGGGGATACAACCATTTTAAAAGGAATCCTTGGCTGCCAGCAAGCGGTTTATTCAGGCACTTTCTTTATAGGGTGACAACATTCACTGCTCATCTCCCAGTTGTGCTCCTGTGTTGTCACCTGGTGTCATCTGACCTACCTGATCCGAAGCCAAGTGCAGAGAGGGGCTCCCTTTGCGGCTGAGTGCGCTGTAGCCCTGAGGGTATGTCGCACAAAGAGGCACAGGTCGCCGACAGGAACTAGATAGCCAGGCAGGTACAGGAGGTGATGACTGTGACCAGGAACAGAGGCGGCTCTAGGTTTTGTGAGGCCTTAGGCAAAACCTAGACATGAGGCCCCACTCACGCCCATAATGGGAAAAATAATTCAAGCGATAAAAAAATTACCTTTATAAATTGCATATATTAAGAGCTTTAAAGAGGAAGTAAACCCAGATGGGGTTTACGTCCTCTATGTCCCCCTGTTAAGTAGAAACATAATGGGCTACTATGCATCGCATTGTAGCCCATTATGTGCCACTTGCCTGCAAACGAAGCCTGCGATGTCCAGTGATGTCCCCTCTGCTGGGCGCGTCCATCTTCTGCTCCTCTTCCTTCCGGGGCCACGACTCCGGCGCTGTGACTGGCCGGAGTCGCGTGGGAGCCGCCAGTCACGGCATGGTCGCAGTGCAGGAACGGCACGCAAGCCATTCCTTCACTGTGCATGAGCCGACATGACGTCAGCACAGCTTCAACACTGCATATCTCCTGAACCGTACAGGTATAGGAGATATGCAGTGCACCTACAGGTAAGCCTTATCATAGGCTTACCTGTAGGTTAAAGTGGTTGTCACAAGTTGAAAACCACTTTAAAGTGCTAGTGTAAGTACTCTCTATCTCGGTGCTGCTGGTGTCAGTGTCAAATTAGGCGGTTGCGAGGCCCCTGTGAGTGCGAGGCCTTAGGCGACCGCCTAATCTGCCTAATTAGAGAGCCGCCTCTGTACAGGAACTCCGGAAGCACTGGTGTATGGCAGCAGAAGTAAAGGGCAGGAAGGTGCAGCAGGTCGCTCAGAGTCCATAGAGTCACCCAAACAGGTGTTTGAGGACAGACAGGTAAAGACAAGTCCTTGAGTATAAGCTGAAGACCCAGTTCCAACACCCAGGCAAGGCAGAGAATGCTGAGCAGGCTGAGGGTCAAACACAGTGGTTCAGGCAGAGGCAGAGTCCAAGTGGTAAGCCGGGGTCATACACAGTGGATCAAGCAGAAGTGCAGTCTGTAAGGCAAGCCAGGGTCATGCACAGGGAATCAGGCAGAAGCAAAGTCCTTACAGCAAGCCGAGGGTCAAACACAAGCAGAAAGGCAGATGGATAGTCAGAGGTACAAGACAAGGGTTAATCCAGCAGGGTAGGTAGCAGATCAGAACAAGTCGGGTCACAACAGCAATCAAGCACGGATACAGGGTTCAGAAACTCAGGAGAGCGGACGATAATCCAGCACTTGAGTCAGGCAGACATAGTCCTTTTAAAGCCCGGGTGAAGTTCCCTTCTGCCACGTTGTGCGTGGGCGCCGATGCGAACGCAAATGCGCGCCACTGCACATGCGTGCAAGCCTATTCCCATCACGCGGTCGCAGAGTCGCACGATCGCACATGCATGGTGTCCATTATGATTGCTGGTAGGGTCGCCATCTCTACGGCCATTTCCCTGACACCCGGTCACATCGGCTTGTAATGGACACTACAAATATTAACACAACTTTTGCGAGCACAGTCCACTGTTGTCACTGCTAGGAAACCTACTGCAAAAAATGCTTCTACTGCATAGATTTGAGAGATCTAAAAAAGGGGATTAAATAGGGATTGAACACTGAGATTGCAAGGTGTATGGGAGCTAAAAAATTGGGAATAACAGCAGAAGCTATGAAAAGCAGAAGTCAGTTTTGTACCAACAATCCCTTCAGTTCCCCGATCGTCTTACCTGAAGAGTAAAAGAGAAGCCCTCGCTGAGATCGCACACAGGAAGAACAAGGGTCAGCGACACCGATGCAGCTTTCAGATCAGGAAGGTGTGGACTCCTCTCTGCTCCTTTCACTTTCCTTTCCTAGGCTGCCCTGTCTGCCAAACAGAAATCACTTCAATCGCTTTGTCAGCTTAATGTTTACTTTTGGTTATATTTTTATGGTTTCATTTTTTTTTTTTTTTTACTCTTCATTGTCTTAAAGGCAAACAAAGAAAAAACAAAATAAAAATGAGCTGTTTGCACACCTCCCAACTTTCTGATATGGCAACAAGGGGACACTTGTTAGCAAAAGTATGTAGTCATGGGACACACCCCCTGCCACGCCCCCTTAAAGGAGAATTATACAAAAAAAATGTTAACCACTTAAGAACCAAGCCTCTTTCTGAGATTCAGTGTTTACAAGTTAAAATCAGTTTTTGTTTTTGCTAGAAAATGACTTAAGGCTGGGTTCACATCTATGCGAATTGGATGTGGCTTAAACTGCATCCAATTCACAAGACACTTGAAAACACATTGTTCACATATGTGCGGTGCATTCGCACTCCGCATTGCACAGAAAACGCATGCGGGCTCCCACTGATTCTGCATTATGGTGAGTTGAACTCTTTCATTCTATATTAAAATGTAATAATAGAAATAATGCACTTCAATCGTCCTGACACCATATCAACCATGGTGTTGTGATCATTGAAACGCTAACATTAGCCATTGCCCCAGCAAATCAACTGAGGAGACTGTATCATGTCCGCACACTCTCTGACCATCTCCTGTATCATGTCTGCACACTCTCTAACCGTCTCCTGTATCATGTCTGCACGCTCTCTGACCGTCTCCTGTATCATGTCCGCACACTCTCTGACCGTCTCCTGTATCAATCATGTCTGCTACTCTCTGACCGACTCCTGTATCATGTACACACACTCTGACCGTCTCTTGTATCATGTCCGCACACTCTCTGACCGTCTCCTGTAGCATGTATGTGCACTCTCTGACCGTCTCCTGTATCAATCATCACACTCTCTGACCATTTCCGGTATCATGTCCGCACACTCTCTGACTGTCTCCTGTATCATGTCCGCACGCTTTCTAACCGTATCCTGTATCATGTACGCACACTCTCTGACCGTCTCATGTATCATGTACGCACACTCTCTGGCCGTCTTCTGTATCAATCATGTCCGCACACTCTCTGACCATCTCCTGTATCATGTCCGCACACTCTCTGACCATCTCCGGTATCATGTCCGCACACTCTCTGACTGTCACCTGTATCATGTCCGCACACTCTCTGACCATCTCCTGTATCATGTCCACACACTCTCTGACCGTCTCCTGTATCATATCTGTACACTCTCTGACCGTCTCCTGTATAAATCATGTCCGCACACTCTCTGACCATCTCTGGTATCATGTCCGCACACTCTCTGACTGTCTCCTGTATCATGCCCGCACACATTTCTGACCGTCTCTTGTATCATGTCCGCACGCTCTCTGACCGACCCCTGTATCATGTACGCACACTCTCTGGCCGTCTCCTGTATCATGTCCGTACACTTTGTGACCGTCTCCTGTATAAATCATGTCCGCACACTCTCTAACCATCTCCGGTATCATGTTCGCACACTCTCTGACCGTCTCCTGTATCAATCATGTCCGCACAATCTCTGACCATCTCCGGTATCATGTCCACACACTCTCTGACCGTCTCTTGTATCATGTCTGCACACTCTCACTGTCTCCTGTATCATGTACGCACAGTCTCTGACTGTCTCCTGTACCATGTTTGCACACTCTCTGACCATCTCTTGTATCATGTCAGCACGCTCACTGACCGTCTCCTGTATCATGTCCGCACACTCTCTGATCGTCTCTTGTATCATGTCTGCACACGCTCTGACCGTCTCCTGTATCAATCATGTCCACACACTCTCTGACCATCTCCGGTATCATGTCCGCACACTCTCTGACCGTCTCTTGTATAATGTCTGCACACTCTCACTGTCTCCTGTATCGTGTACGCACACTCACTGACCGTCTCCTGTGTCATGTCTGCACACACTCTGACCATCTCTTGTAGCATGTCAGCACACTCTATGACCGTCTCCTGTATCAATCATGTCCTCACTCTCTGACCATCTCCAGTATCATGTCCGCACACTCTTTGACTGTCTCCTGTATCATGTCCGCACGCTCTCTGACTGTCTCCTGTATCAATCATGTCTGCACACTCTCTGACCATCTCCGGTATCATGTCCGCACACTCTCTGACCATCTCCAGTATCATGTCCGCACACTCTCTGACCATCTCCTGTATCATGTCCGCACACTCCCTGACAATCTCCTGTATCATGTCCGCACACTCTCTGACCATCTCCGGTATCATGTCTGCACACTATCTGACCATCTCTTGTATCATATCTGCACACTCTGTGACTGTCTCCTGTATCATGTACGCACACTCTCTGACCATCTCCTGTATCATGTCCGCAAACTCTGAACATCTCCGTTATCATGTCCACACACTCTCTGACCGCGTCTTGTATCATTTCTGCACACTCTCTGACTGTCACCTGTATCATGTACCCACACTCTCTGACCATCTTCTGTATCATGTCAGCATGCTCTCTGACCGTCTCCTGTATTAAGTCCTAACACTCTCTGACCGTCTCTTGTATCATATCCGCACACTCTCTGACCGTCTCTTGTATCATGTCTGCACACTCTGTGACAGTCTCCTGTATCAATCATGTCCACACACTCTCTGGCCATCTCCGGTATCATGTACGCACACTCACTGACCGTCTCCTGTGTCATGTCCGCACACACTCTGACCATCTCTTGTAGCATGTCAGCACACTCTCTGACCATCTCCTGTATCAATCATGTCCGCACTCTCTGACCATCTCCAGTATCATGTCCGCACACGCTTTGACTGTCTCCTGTATCATGTCCGCACGCTCTCTGACTGTCTCCTGTATCAATCATGTCTGCACACTCTCTGACCATCTCCGGTATCATGTCCGCACACTCTCTGACCATCTCCAGTATCATGTCCGCACACTCTCTGACCGTCTCCTGTATCATGTCCGCACACTCCCTGACAATCTCCTGTATCATGTCCGCACACTCTCTGACCATCTCCGGTATCATGTCCGCACACTATCTGACCATCTCTTGTATCATGTCTGCACACTCTGTGACTGTCTCCTGTATCATGTACGCACACTCTCTGACCATCTCCTGTATCATGTCCGCAAACTCTGACCATCTCCAGTATCATGTCCACACACTCTGACCGCCTCTTGTATCATGTCTGCACACTCTCTGACTGTCTCCTGTATCATGTACCCACACTCTCTGACCATCTCCTGTATCATGTTAGCATGCTCTCTGACCGTCTCCTGTATTATGTTCTAACACTCTCTGACCGTCTCCTGTATCAATCATGTCCGCACAATCTCTGACCATCTCCGGTATCATGTCCACACACTCTCTGACCGTCTCTTGTATCATGTCTGCACACTCTGACTGTCTCCTGTATCATGTACGCACAGTCTCTAACTGTCTCCTGTACCATGTCCGCACACTCTCTGACCATCTCTTGTATCATGTCAGCACGCTCACTGACCGTCTCCTGTATCATGTCCGCACACTCTCTGACCGTCTCTTGTATCATGTCTGCACACTCTCACTGTCTCCTGTATCATGTACGCACACTCACTGACCGTCTCCTGTGTCATGTCTGCACACACTCTGACCATCTCTTGTAGCATGTCAGCACACTCTCTGACCGTCTCCTGTATCAATCATGTCCTCACTCTCTGACCATCTCCAGTATCATGTCCGCACACTCTTTGACTGTCTCCTGTATCATGTCCGCACGCTCTCTGACTGTCTCCTGTATCAATCATGTCTGCACACTCTCTGACCATCTCCGGTATCATGTCCACACACTCTCTGACCATCTCCAGTATCATGTCCGCACACTCTCTGACCATCTCCTGTATCATGTCCGCACACTCCCTGACAATCTCCTGTATCATGTCCGCACACTCTCTGACCATCTCCGGTATCATGTCTGCACACTATCTGACCATCTCTTGTATCATATCTGCACACTCTGTGACTGTCTCCTGTATCATGTACGCACACTCTCTGACCATCTCCTGTATCATGTCCACAAACTCTGAACATCTCCGTTATCATGTCCACACACTCTCTGACCGTGTCTTGTATCATGTCTGCACGCTCTCTGACTGTCACCAGTATCATGTACCCACACTCTTTGACCATCTCCTGTATCATGTCAGCATGCTCTCTGACCGTCTCCTGTATTATGTCCTAACACTCTCTGACCGTCTCTTGTATCATATCCGCACACTCTCTGACCGTCTCTTGTATCATGTCTGCATACTCTGTGACAGTCTCCTGTATCAATCATGTCCACACACTCTCTGGCCATCTCCGGTATCATGTCCGCACACTCTCTGACCGTCTCTTGTATCATGTCTGCACACTCTGACTGTCTCCTGTATCATGTACGCACACTCACTGACGTCTCCTGTGTCATGTCCGCACACACTCTGACCATCTCTTGTAGCATGTCAGCACACTCTCTGACCATCTCCTGTATCAATCATGTCCGCACTCTCTGACCATCTCCAGTATCATGTCCGCACACGCTTTGACTGTCTCCTGTATCATGTCCGCACGCTCTCTGACTGTCTCCTGTATCAATCATGTCTGCACACTCTCTGACCATCTCCGGTATCATGTCCGCACACTCTCTGACCATCTCCAGTATCATGTCCGCACACTCTCTGACCGTCTCCTGTATCATGTCCGCACACTCCCTGACAATCTCCTGTATCATGTCCGCACACTCTCTGACCATCTCCGGTATCATGTCCGCGCACTATCTGACCATCTCTTGTATCATGTCTGCACACTCTGTGACTGTCTCCTGTATCATGTACGCACACTCTCTGACCATCTCCTGTATCATGTCCGCAAACTCTGACCATCTCCAGTATCATGTCCACACACTCTCTGACCACCTCTTGTATCATGTCTGCACACTCTCTGACTGTCTCCTGTATCATGTACCCACACTCTCTGACCATCTCCTGTATCATGTTAGCATGCTCTCTGACCGTCTCCTGTATTATGTTCTAACACTCTCTGAACGTCTCTTGTATCATATCTGCACACTCGCTGACATCTCCTGTATCATGTCTGCACACTCTGTGACAGTCTCCTGTATCAATCATGTCTGCACACTCTCTGACCATCTCTGGTATCATGTCCGCACACTCTGTGACCGTTTCCTGTATCAATCATGTCCACACACTCTCTGACCATTTCCGGTATCATGTCCGCACACTCTCTAACCGTCTCTTGTATCATTTCTGCACACTCTGACTGTCTCCTGTATCATGTACGCACACTAACTGACCGTCTTCTGTGTCATGTCCGCACACACTCTGACCATCTCTTGTAGCATGTCAGCACACTCTCTGACCATCTCCTGTATAAATCATGTCCGCACACTCTCTGACTTTCTCCTGTATCATGTCCGCACACTCTCTGACCATCTCTTGTAGCATGTACGCACACTCTCTGACCGTCTCCTGTATAAATCATGTCTGCACACTCTCTGACTGTCTCCTGTATCATGTCCGCACACTCTCTGACTGTCTCCTGTATCATGTCCGCACACTCTCTGACCATCTCCGTTATCATGTCCGCACACTCTCTGACCGTCTCTTGTATCATGTCTGCACACTCTCTGACTGTCTCTTGTATCATGTACGCACACTCTCTGACCGTCTCCTGTGTCTTGTCCGCACACTCTATGACATATCTTGTAGCATGTCAGCATGCTCTCTGACCGTCTCCTGTATCAATCATGTCCGCATACTCTCTGACCATTTCCGGTATCATGTCCACACACTCTCTGACCATTTCCAGTATCATGTCCGCACACTCTCTGACCGTCCCTTGTATCATGTCTGCACACGCTCTGACCGTCTCCTGTATCATTTATGTCCACACACTCTCTGACCATCTTCGGTATCATGTCCGCACACTCTCTGACGTCTAGTGTATCATGTCTGCACACTCTGACTGTCTCCTGTATCATGTACGCACACTCACTGACCGTCTTCTGTGTCATGTCCGCACACACTCTGACCATCTCTTGTAGCATGTCAGCACACTGACCATCTCCTGTATAAATCATGTCTGCACACTCTCTGACTTTCTCCTGTATCATGTCCGCACACTCTCTGACCATCTCTTGTAGCATGTACGCACACTCTCTAACCGTCTCCTGTATAAATCACGTCTGCACACTCTCTGACTGTCTCCTGTATCATGTCCGCACACTCTCTGACCATCTCCGTTATCATGTCCGCACACTCTCTGACCGTCTCTTGTATCATGTCTGCACACTCTCTGACTGTCTCTTGTATCATGTACGCACACTCTCTGACCGTCTCCTGTGTCTTGTCCGCACACTCTATGACATATCTTGTAGCATGTCAGCATGCTCTCTGACCGTCTCCTGTATCTATCATGTCCGCACACTCTCTGACCATTTCCGGTATCATGTCCACACACTCTCTGACCATTTCCAGTATCATGTCCACACACTCTCTGACCGTCCCTTGTATCATGTCTGCACACTCTCTGACCGTCTCCTGTATCAATCATGTCCGCACACTCTCTGACCATCTCCGGTATCATGTCTGCACACTCTCTGACCGTCTCTTGTATCATGTCTGCACACTCTTGACTGTCTCCTGTATCATGTACGCTCACTCACTGACCGTCTCCTGTGTCATGTCCGCACACACGCTGACCATCTCTTGTAGCATGACAGCACACTCTCTGACCGTCTCCTGTATAAATCATGTCCGCACACTCTCTGACTGTCTCCTGTATCATGTCCGCACACTCTCTGACCATCTCCGGTATCATGTCCGCACACTCTCTGACCGTCTCCTGTGTCATGTCCGCACACTCTCTGACCATCTCTTGTAGCATGTCAGCATGCTCTCTGACCGTCTCCTGTATTATGTACGCACACTCTCTGACTGTCTCCTGTATCATGTCTGCACACTCTCTGACCATCTCTTGTATCATGTACGCACGCTCTCTGATCATCTCTGGTATCATGTCCGCACACTCTCTGACTGTCTCCTGTATCAATCATGTCCGCACACTCTCTGACCATCTCCGGTAACATGTCTGCACACTCTCTGACCGTCTCTTGTATCATGTCTGCACACTCTTGACTGTCTCCTGTATCATGTACGCTCACTCACTGACCGTCTCCTGTGTCATGTCCGCACACACGCTGACCATCTCTTGTAGCATGACAGCACACTCTCTGACCGTCTCCTGTATAAATCATGTCCGCACACTCTCTGACTGTCTCCTGTATCATGTCCGCACACTCTCTGACCATCTCCGGTATCATGTCCGCACACTCTCTGACCGTCTCCTGTGTCATGTCCAAACACTCTCTGACCATCTCTTGTAGCATGTCAGCATGCTCTCTGACCGTCTCCTGTATTATGTACGCACACTCACTGACTGTCTCCTGTATCATGTCTGCACACTCTCTGACCATCTCTTGTATCATGTCCGCACACTCTCTGACCATCTCTTGTATCATGTACGCAAGCTCTCTGATCATCTCTGGTATCATGTCCGCACACTCTCTGACTGTCTCCTGTATCATGTGCGCACACTCTCTGACCATCTCTTGTATCATGTCCGCACGCTCTCTGACCGTCTCCTGTATCATGTCCGTACACTTTGTGACCGTCTCCTGCTATGGCCTCTACCAGTCTCTCACACGCCTGTACTATGGCCTCTACCAGTCTCTCACACGCCTGTACTATGTCCTCTGTCAGTCTCACACACGCCTGTACTAACTATGTCCTCTGCCAGTGTCTCACACGCCTGTACTATGTCCTCTACAGTCTCTTACACGTCTGTACTATGTCCTCTGCCAGTCGCTCACACGCATGTACTATGTCCTCTACCAGTCTCTCACACGCCTGTACTATGACCTCTAACAGTCTCTCACACGCCTGTACTAAATATGTCCTCTGCCAGTGTTTCACATGCCTGTACTATGTCCTCTGCCAGTCTCTCGC
>BLSH010184541.1:1015567-1036065 GCA_018402905.1 Glandirana rugosa
TGTCTGTTATGGATGTTACTCGTCCCCGCATTGCTATCCCCAACGTCCCCAACGTTAACGTTGGTCCGGGGTACCAGGTCCCCCGGTACACGGAGGGAACATGTGGACTTACCTCTCCACCGCCCCCACCGTAAATCTCCTTGATTAGAGGAGGTAAAAGAAGATAGGTCAAATGAACAGAAGACGACAAGGGCCCCAGGGACACACGAAGGGACCAGGGGGGGTGTCTCGACGACAGAAAGGGGGGAGGAGAGAGGACGGTCTTCTACACAGTGCTACCTCTCTAACCTTGCCCAGTAATTTAAACAGTAAATGGCCGAGGAAGGAAAAGACGAAGTATAGTAAAAAACAGTTTACTATGCTTCAGTTATGAATGAACCAATTGGTACCAATCACTGACTCTGTTCATTCAGAAAAGGAAGGAGCCGGTAAATGACAAATTTAATGACCCGTTCCAATCTCTCCATCGTGACACATCTTCTGGCAGGAGAGAGGAGGGGGGAAAGACAGCAGCTCTGTGGGGGGGACCAGGGAAGCACACAGGGACCCCGGGAACAGCAGAAGACAAGTAAACTGGATAGAAGAAAATGGAGGAGATTAGTTCCTCTAAATGCCACCCCCGCCACCTCTCCATTCAGGTGTACAAGGGAGGCACATGGCCCCCTGGACCATGGGGCCTGGTTGCAATTGCAACCCCTGCAACCCCTATCGTTACGCCCCTGCTCATTGTAGGTATTGTCTGTTTTAAGGCCCATTTAGCATCAGCGTAACAACAGAAGACCTTCCCTTTCCCCAGAAAACACATTGTAAAGAATGTGGCACAAACTTACCACTGGATGAAGCTATGGTTATACTCTAGCTTGGCATAATCATCGCGCCAACATTCATGTATCTTTTCTATGTATTCTCCTGTGTTTGATAAAAACAATTGGTCACACTTTCTGACATATAAAGATGGAAAATAGAGATCACATATGACCGTTGTCTACAGAACCACTGTGGTGACAACCTCTGTTGGTTAGCCCTGCAAGTAATATGGGATACTTATCAACTGCTCAACACCAGATGGCTTGCAGTGGAAGGCTACAGAGATTTCAAAGGAAAATCATGATGGAATTTATTTTGGAAACTATCAGGGAGCACAACGGTCTCAGAAAGGACATAACAGTGAATCTGGTTCAAGCTCTCATTCCCCACCTGCCTTTGTGAGTTCGGAGTCACTCTTGTCAGAGCATACACAAGGCTAAGAGCTGTATATGAGAGCGTTTGTGTCAGGACCTGGATCTGAACCTGCAACCTCACCTCTGCTGTGTCTGGCAGTATCTCTTTCACCTGAGACGTGGGACAGCTCCCTGGACAATTTCTTGGACAAGCTTGTCTTCAACCTTGTTTCTGCTGAACTTTGAACCTTTTGCTCCTCCCATGAACTTCCTATTTAAGTCATGTCTTTGCACTTCCTGTTTGCCAGATTATTGTGCTATGTCCAGACAATATCCCGCTCTTGTCACCCCTGCTGTCATCTGTATCTTGGCCATCACTTGTTACTGAGTGGTTGACTTGTTCCTCGACAATGCTTCTGCTTGATCCCAACCTGCAAACACTTGTTACCGACCTTTGGCTTGTTTGCTGACTATGCTTCTGCTGGATTCTTATTTGCTATATCTGCTACTGGACCCTGGTTTGCTTACCTCCTGGAGGGGTGATCCAGTGGACCGCAACCTCTTTTTCTTATACTTATCACATTTGCATGTACATCCAGGAAACGTAACGAAGACTATAAATTCCATTTAACTTGGGTTTTCTATTGTCTAAACCTTCTATGGTCTCCAAACTGTGTATGTGGCCCTTTGCTTGCTATTACCCACTCGGGGCAGTATTTCATTCACTGTCACCAACGAAGGAGCATACTTCCTCCCAATGGCACCAACAGTGGACCAATCAGACCAATGATGGAGGACCATTCCTGCCAATGACACCAAGATGGGGCACAATTCCTCCCAATGACACCAACGATTGGGCACAGTTCCTCCCAATGACATCAACAATGGGGCACAATTCTTCTCACTGACACCAAAGATAGGGCATTGTTTACTCCAACTGATGCTGGACATTTTCCACTCCCAATGGCCACAGGCCGGCCCTCTGAAGGACAGTAAACTGGCCCTTTGTATGGAAAGTTTGGAGACCCCTGGTCTAAAAGAAAGTCATGTTTGTGTAGCAGGGAGCTGCATATATATATATATATATATATATATATATATATATATATATTGTGGGAGATTAGCTTGTAGAGACCTCCTTACCTGGGAAAAAGGCAGCTTGCAGGCAAACTTTAAAAGTCTGGCGGGTTGCCAGTTTTATTGATAAAGGTTGCAAGTCATAAAAACAAACAAAATAGCAAAAACAACTCCTTGCCGTCTGGCACTAAGCTGTACAGAGCAGGATACCTCTCTATACAGTGTCAGGCTAGTCCCAGACACCTCCAAACAAAACAAGTGCAAACCTTTCTTTTTTCAGTCCTTAGAGCAACCAACTCCCAAGGTATAGCTCTCTCAGTATAGTGATACTGAGTCCCAGGCCAGAGTAACACTGAGTTCTCCACCTGGTCATTTAAAGTAACTGAGGGAGGATTTAGGTGGACCAGAAACTCAGAGATTCTTTCTAGTCCACTCCAAGTGAACGCATGTGAGGTGACAGATATCAACCGTCTATAATCTTGCCTCACATAACGTCACAATATATATGCCTGCAATTCAGAGACAGTGTGCAGTGTTATTTATGTGGAGCTAACTCCCCCTAGTATTGGCTTGGACTCTGCGTGTCATTTCCTTTCAGAACAAAACTTAGAGCAAAGCATACAGGGAATTGTAGCCCAGACTGCTGGTGTTTTCTTTCTGTGATGACCGATTTGAACTACACTAACCAGCCTGCAGCTAGAAGAGGAAAGATTTCTGGGAGGAGAAGAGCCTTATGGGAGATACTATAAGAACAGAGGCTTTGGGCCTGCCACTCTCTCTCTCTGGACCGGCGTGGATCTGTATACAGGGAATCTGTTGCTGGAAGCGGCGGGGCCGCGGTCTGCTTCTACAGACTCACTAACCCAGATACCCTGAAGGATGTTCACGAACAGCCTGAGTATCCTGCTCTAGAACAGTCAGGACCTGTTCAGTACACCCTGCAGAGGCGACAGACAGGGAAAGCCGTGGTGTGAGGCGGTGGAGGCCAGAGACCAATCCAGAAGACCTGGACCGGAAAGATCATCATCATCATCCTCATCACCTTTTTCTACAGCATCTGCATCTTCTGTTCCTGTGTGGTGAGCGGGTGAAAACCCACCCTAACTGACAATGTGTATAGACAGCATTGCTTCTCAATATCTACTGACATCTTTGATACAAAAAGAGGCCTATTCACACACTTTGAGAGTGGACACCACACACAGACATCCATACCGTGCATTAGCCTGCTGCTACTTATAGTTTCACAAAGTGAACTTTGCAAGTCAGTGATCACTGTGAAGCTTCTACTGTTTCCCTACTGAAAGAGTGCTGTGTCTGATCATACTGCCTTTCCTTGGATTAGCATTTTACCAACAGTCAATACTTGTTGTATACAACTAAAATTACAGAAAGCTAGCTGAAGATCAATTGAACTGTCAAGCAAGTGATACTGGACTACATCTACTCCCCCCCTCCCACTTAGGGAGCATACATATAGCTTTGCTAAAGTTTATCAAAGCTGCATTCACCAAAGAACTCTCTTTAAGAGCAGGTTGGCTATTGCTATAATTAATGTTTCTGGTGTTGTATTTGTTTATCTGCTGCCTGGCTGCTCTTGTGTGAGTGAGCAGTAGGGAGGGGTCTGACACTTTCAGGAGTCATTCCCCTTTTTCTCCTGTGCCCCACTCACATGTGCAGTATACATGTACTGTTTGAGTTTTAGAAAAGATGACCTACATTAAGTGATACTGGCTAACGTGTGACATTTATTTAGTTATTAAAACTATTTTGTGTGCCTAATCTCACCCTGTTGGGTCAAGGTTCTTTATTTGATATATTCTTTGAGTAAACATTACTGATTCAACTCAATTTGGTGTATTCCATTACTGCGTCATTAACCCAACGAGTGAACCTAGGTGTGTCAGAGGGGACTGAGACTGCTTTTGGGGTTGAGAGGCAGAGTAGCGGACTGAACATACCTAAGCAGCTCCTTCGGGGGTAGCGCTACATTTGCTTCATGTAAATCCTTTTAGTGTGTTTCAATAGCGCAACTTTTTTTTATGATTTTCCTTTTAGTGAGGCCATCAACTGTACAAGGATCAAGGTGCTATGTGCAACCAATATGAATTTCCGTTTACTCAAGCCAAACCGGTTCAAGGTAGATCATTACTGATTGCAGTTGATGTGGCTCCTTGCATGCAATGTTTTTCTGAATAGATAAGTAAAAAACAGAGACAAAAGGCTAAGGCCCCTTTCACACAAACTTTTCGATCGGGTCCGCCTGTCCATTTTTCATGCCAGGCAGTCCTGACCTCCATTCACTTCTATGTAAACGGGCATTTGTTCATTTACACCGGCCTACATTCAATCCGATCCGACAAAAACAAATGAAGGGGGATCTGTTCCCCTCTGTCTGGCTGGATCAGATCGATTGGCAGTTGGGTGTAAACAGACAGCCGGCTTGTTTAGATCTGACTGCCCATAGAGAAGAGAGGGCTGTGTCCATGTCCACTCTGCATAAGCAAGCTGGCACAGTCCTGTCATCCCCCTGTTCAATGGGGATCAGTGGACAGATCCCCTGCTGAGCAAGCGTTTCGCGGCCGGAGCCCACCCGTGTGAAGGGGAACGGAAAACGGAGGTGCTATTTTTCATACTGACCGTTGGGCTTGAATGGTATCTTGTTTTGGTAGAACAAAAGGTTTGGTTTCTGTGGTGTATCCTATGAACAAGAAAGAAAAAAACAAATTCAGTTTTTCTTTTTTTTAACCATACCAATTCCTGCACGCTACGAAGCATCTGAGCTGCCCTTTTACAACCACCATGGTAAAAAGTTGCTGTAGAATTTATTAGTGTGCAATCACTGGCAGGATGGTCACAAGAGATGATTATGTTGAAAGGGTTGGGAAAAGCTTTCTCAGCTCACTTCTGGGCTGTAGAGCTATACAAGATGGGGTACGCTTAGATACCTCCTTGCTGATTGTTTTATGGCTGCCTGTGTGGCTTTTTCAGGCTGTTACGATCTGGGTCCTAGTTTATGCAGCTTAAGCCCTAATTTCACAGGGAAATGGGAATTTATCCTATTTCCTGATATTATTTTGCCACTCTATACAGAGTACATAGAGCCAATCATTTAGTTCCTCCTTTCTAGGATAACTGCCAATTAGTGATGAGCCAATCCATAATGGCTTATGCAGGATTCTACATTCACTGTAAATAACCTCTTAGGGAAAATGTCTATTTCTCCTTGCTTAGCTTTCTGATCCTGGTAATTTATCTGGAATGCAAGGGATTCATCGGTCACCTGAGGTTCAACAGTTGCTGTGTGTCAGCTATCTGACCTCATAAAATGGCTAGGTCAAGAATTTTTTGACTTCAGGTGACTTCTGACTGACTGGTTGACTTGTTAATAAAAATCCTTATACTGCAATACACTGAGTCTGGCTATGAGAATTTTTTCAAAGGGCATATGATCACCCATTCATCACTGGCACTGAAGTGACCCGACAAAAGGTCCCTTTGGTCTCTACCCATAATATATCATGACAGAGGAGTAACTAGAACCTTCAGGGCCCTGGTGCAAGAAACCATGAAAGGCCTCCCTGACCACTGGGGCTATTTCTGTCGGTCCCAGGGCCCTTTCCATTGATCCTGGGCTCTTCCGTCCAAGCCCACGGCCCTTTACTCCCATCATGGGGGCCCTTTATAAGCCTTGGTTCCCACGGTGACACATAGGGGTTGATTTACTAAAGCTGGAGAGTGCAAAAACCGGTGCAGCTTTGCATGCTAGCCAATCAGCTTCTAACCTCAGCCTGTTCAATCAAGCTTTGACAATAAAACCTTGAAACTGATTGGTTTCTGAGTGGAGCTGCACCAAATTTTGCACTTTCAAGCTTTAGTAAATCAACCCCATAAAGTCACTTGACTAACCCAAACACATTAATTTCAATTAGTGCCTTCTTAACCAATGCAACTCAAGTCTCAGGGACAAAAATAAAGGTTCCTGAACTACTTTTCTGTTTGGTGCTGTGTTAAATCACAAAAGTTGCAAGGAAATCACATGCAAGTCGCAAGAAAATCGCAAGCAAGTTGCAAGCAAGTCTCACGACTTTGGGGTCACAGCAGTGTGAACCGAGCCTATGGTCCACAGGGCCCCCCCACGGTGGTGGAACACCAGGGTGCCCCCAAAGTGCGGCCCTTGTGACTCTGGTAATTCTACCACTGCATTATGCTGTATGTCACTGCAGCTTACACAAAGCAAAACAATAAATGCACGTTGAGGATCATGGAAGCTGAATTTTCTTCCTTGTTCATACCTACTCAACTGCAACCTACTGAGCTAGGAGTGGCCACTAAGAAACAAAAATCCAGATTTATCTACATGTATCCTGACACCATAAACATAATGGTGGTGATTTAATAAAGGTAATAGACTGTGCACTTTGCAAGTACAGTTGCACTCTGCAGATGCAGTTGCTCCAGAGTTTGGTGAATGAGGTGAAGCTTAAAGCGTTTGTTAACCCAAAAAAAAAAAAAAATGCTGCTCCTGTCTCTTTAATGTGCAATTAGCAGCATGGTGCTTTTGCTTTTTAAATCATCCCTCTGTATCCCCTAAAATACCTGTTTGATAATACCAGGTCATGACTTCCCCCCCTGTGTACTGACTCCCCTTGTATATAGCTTATCTTGAGAGCCCCGTGGTCTATGCCGGCTATGTCACTCCCAGCTCTCCTATCTCCTGTGTGCCTCTCTTCAACTCCCCCCTCCTCCTCCCCCATAATTAACTTTAAAAGCTCCTATTTCCTCTGTATTAGAAGAATAAATTCCTTGTGTCCATGCTATATCAGAAATATTCTTATCTCTATAGATAACACAGCACGGCTCTCTCTCCAGCTGACGTCAGCAGCAGTGCTCAGCCCCTCCCTCAGGAACTCTGAGCTGAGAGAGAAAAGCAGAAAAACGACAACTGATCCTAGGAAGAAGGTGTGTTATCTATACAGAGAAGTGTATATATGTTATAACACAGACACAGGGCAAGTTCTTGTTATAATGCAGAGCGGATGGGAACTTTTATACACGTGGCTTAACAAACATTTTAACGTTGCAAAGTATACCCAATCACATGCATGGAAAATAAAAAAAAATGCATTTTTACTTGCACATCATTTGATGATAGAAGTCAGCAGAGCTTCCCTTCGTATACTAAGCTCTGGAGCAACTGCACTTGCAAAGTGCAGAGTCTATTTGCCTTTAGTAAATCAGTCCCCATGTTTCCCTTGCATGCAGGCAAAAAAAACACCAATAAAATTATGCAATATGAAACTTTTAAACCCCCCCCCCCCAAATCTGCCTGACGCATTGCATTTATGTCACTCATGTGATAAAACAGTCAATCCGTTCTGTGTCTTGGGGCGCGCTAAAAATGCAATCTGTTTGCAAAGACTTAAGCTGCAATTTAATTGTACAAGACTGAGGAAAGAATTACCGGATAGCCATGTCTGTAATTCTGCATGTCTTGGGCTGCTCGTCTCTGCCGATTGTACTACAAATGTTTGAAAAACAAAATCAATATATTTCTTATGGGATTTATTTCAGTAAAATATAGATAAAGGAAAGTAAAGATGGCACCAGACTGGTAATTCAAGGATGGATATCATTTAAAAAAAAAATCCATAAGCAAAGATCACCTTTAGTAACCTTTAGAGTCAGAGATCTAGGCAGCTGAATGGTTCTTCTTGGAAAAGGTTGGCCAGACTCTCTTTTGCCTCTTAAGTTACTCTATTGGCCTTTTATTTGGTGGATGGATCAAATAATTGATGGAATTTGGTTAGGCAGGTTCAGAAGTCACAAAGGCTTGGAGAAGCCCTGTTTTTACAAGAAAAGTTGAGATCTATATGCCCCTATCTCTGAAGCTATTAATCATCCTGACATGCAATTTTACCCAAAGGTGACCTCTATTTATGCATTTTTTCATGTGCTCAGATCACGTTCCCAACCGTTGGCACTATCACAGTCAGGGGTTGGGCTCGGAGACCAGTAGCTACAGCAGTAGACAGGCTCCCACCAACCAGCAGGATAAATACACAAGCAGATCACCCTGGCAGATGACGAGGGCTCATCTGAGGCATGGGATCCAAGCACTAACCGATATTCACCAGAGCTTCTGATGGTGGGGATGGGTTTTGCTGCACCCCACCAGGAGATGAGCAAGAGGGGGCCCAGTAGTAAATATAGCAGATAGGGATCAAGCAGAAGCATAGTGAGTAAACAAGTGGCTGCAGGTTAAGATCAAGCGTAACGTATTGTAGTGAAGATCAGGAAAGCTGTAGATATGCAAAGAAGAGAGCACAATAATCTGGCAAACATAAAGTGCAGAGACATGGCTTAAATCTGGAAGTTCATGGGAGGAGCAAAGAGCTCAACATTTACTAGAAACAGGGTACAAGGCAAGTTTGTCTAAGGCACGAATCTCCAAACTATGGCCCTCCAACTGTTGCAGAACTACATGGCCCATGAGACATTGTAGAACTCTGACATTCGCAGACATGACTAGGCACGATGGGAATCGTAGTTCCTGAACAACTGGAGGGCCATAGTTTGGAGACCCCTGGTCTAAGGGATCAGACAGGGAACTGTCCAGCATCTCAGGTGGCTCAGCAAGAAGAGCCACAGCGAGACACCACAGAGGTCACAAGTTCAGATGCAGACCCTGAGGGACGGTTCACACCAGTGGGGCTTCTAAGTCTTTAACAGAATGCAAGTTTGCTGAAGCTGCCCCAAAGTAGTGCAGGATCCTTTTTCTAAGTTAGAGCGACTTGAGTCTCACCAATTAGAAGGGTTCCGTTGCAGTTAATGGGGCGCAACTTGTCAGGCGACAAAGACAAGGCACTGTGAACCGTGGCCTGACAGTGACAAGTGTAATTAATTACTGGGTACCTGAGTGCAGACAATAGCTTAGAGCAGGGGTTCTTACTTGTTATCCGTGGATAGGTTTCAGGGGGTCCATGAGGGTTAGATAGAATAATTAACATTTATATTCACTATATAGCCACCATCTTGTCCCAATCAATGGTTTCCCAGTGAAAGAAATTAAAGAATACACCCCTATATACCCTTATAATACCAACCACTAAGCGCCTCTTGACTTGTTGTTGGCCCATGTTTACCATTTAAATTTGTATCATCGTTCTCTGCATAGCCACCATCTTGTGCGACAAGAACAAGTGTTATTCTCATTTTCTAGTAGTGGTAGTAATAGTAGTAGTAGAGTTGATCAGAATTAAAATTGTTATGTTTAATTTGAACAAAATGATTGCATTTTGCTTTTGTAATGAGAGGCCTTTGTCTATGTCATATATGTATGAGGCAATCAATAAAATAAAGTACAGTGCACGCATGGACATCTCCTATATCAGTGGTTCTCAACTCCTGTCCTCGGGACCCACTAACAGGCCAGGTTTGCAGGATAACTGAAATACATCACAGGTGATATCATTTACTGCTCAGTGATTGCAGTATTCTAGTCTGCATCTCCCCAAGGTAATACTTAAAATCTGGCCTGTTAGTGGGTCCCGAGGACAGGAGTTGAGAATCACTGTCCTATAGAAAGTTATAGGACATCATAATGACTCTGGAAGCAGGCCGAAATGCAGAACATACATGAAAGCTGTGGCTTTGGACAGGCTGTGGCTGTGACTTCTTTCTAATTAATATACAGGTGTAATGAAGAGATGAGGCTTTGAGCACTATTTAAAGCTATACTTATTCTTCAACGTTCCCTAGTGGAAATATTTTAAAATCTTATATGGGCAGCGCCTACCTTCATCACTATGAAAATATATTCCTACATATTCCCAGTCACCATTAAGAAAATTGGAAATTGAGCACAGCACAAAAAAACTTCCATAATCAGAGGTCACCTTCAGTGATCCAGAGTTACAGGCAGCTGTAGGTACATTTTACCTCCTTTGTAAAAGTTGAATGTGATCTTGCACCTTCCATCTCCCCATTGGTGAGCGAGTCAACCAATACATTAAGTAAAAAACAATAAGGGGGCCTCTGGGGCAGGGCTAAGCTTAACTTTTACCAAAAAGTGGAGATTTGCATATAATTTTTGCTGCCTATTTTTCAATCTCTTGATCATTTTGAAATAAGGTTCTTCCAGAAATGAATTCCCACGGATGTATTTTATTTTCACATGCTCAGCTGTCTTCAACAAATTTACTATGACACCAAAACTCCAGTTGAACTTTTACTTTCTTAAATCGGTTGTTTACCCCCAAAAGGCATTTTTACCTACAGGCAAGCCTATAATAAGGCCTATAATAAAGCTTTCCTGTAGGTAAAATGATTATCTCCTAAACCTGTACGGTTTTGGAGATATTAACCCTGCATGCAGCCACTGACGTCATGGCGCATGCGCAGTAATGTCCTGGTGAAGGCCCGGCACATAGCGCCAGACCATGCCGGAAAGTCTGCCGGAAAGATACGCTCCAGCGCTCACATGCAGGAGTGACGTCTCGCGGCTCCAGCCACTCACAGCGCCGGAGCCGCAAACCCAGAAGAGCCCCACAGGGAAGATGGAAGCTCCCTCTGCGGGGACCGGGCAGCCCTGCGGGAGCTTTGTTCTCAGGTGGGTATTTCATAATGAGCTAGTATGCGGTGCATACTAGCTCATTATGCCTTTGCCTTGCAGGTTTTTTTGTTTTTCTACGGTAGACAACCACTTTAAAATATTATAAAGTAACAGCTGTAAAAGAAGGAGACATGGCTTTTATAAAGCAGCACCATGATTCCCATGTTCCTAGGGTACGCCATTCATTTCTACCTGATAAGAGGTTCTCTCGGGCTTTGGTTGTTCATCTTCCTCTTCGTCCTCCCAGGTGGAATCGTATTCTGAGTCCCAGGCCTGCTGATTGGAATCGTAGCCTGAATAGCTCATGCTGCAAATATTCAAACAAGATTCAGAGAATTTGATAGATAAAATACAAAGTATATTGCAAAATGTGCTCAGGCTTTGCTAAATGCTTATCTAAAGCTACAACCAGCACTCCTCTACACCTGTTCCTCCCAGCATCGGTACGTAATACATGTGGCAGCACGAAGGCAGGCCATAGATGGTGTGAAATTTTTCTCTGCAATCACGGGTTGCAGGAAAAAAAATTGCACGATTCCCCCATCAACACAGACCCAGTGCTGACAGGGGTATCCCTCCTGACGAGACATTGTCTTCTCCCAGTGGGGGGTGGGGGGAAAAAAAAACTATGATTATTGCTAGCAGCTGCAGCAGCCGCTAGCAATAATTGCAAGTAAAATCCAGCAGGCTGGTAGTCACCAAGTTGAGCACTCAACTTGGTACATTCAGCCTGCTGAACCGGCTGAGATTTGAATCGTTTATGGCCAGCCTAACACATTGAAACCAAACTCCAACTAACACTTTATAAGTAGATAAAGCAAACACCTTTACTTTGGAGATAAGGGCTCTTTCACATGAGCGGATGGTTCAGGTCCGCCTGGCAGTTTTCAGGCGGACCCGAACGGACGCTCCATTGTCCTCTATGGAGCGACGGATGTCAGGGGTGACATGTCCGCTGACACCCGATGCGATGACAGACGGTGCATGTTCATCCGATCCTCCATAGAGGAGAATGGAGCTGTGACAGGAGACTGTCCTGTCATCCACCGGCTCAAAGGGGATAAACGGATGGATCCCAGCTGAGCAGCGGAGCCCGTCAAAACAGGTTTTGACATAAATTAGTAAAAGTTGATAATTTTAAGCACCCCTGTCAGCATTAAAGCGGACCTTCAGTCATTTTTTCATCTTTCCATCCATTTCCATATTAGATCCTCTGCCCTTGTTGTTTTAACTTTGAATAGTAAAACATTTTTTTTCTGCCAGTAAATACCTTATACAGCCCACTTCCTGTTTTTTTTCTGGTCATTAGCCTCGGCTTATGACATCATGCACAGCTCTCTCTATCTTGAGAGTTTGCCAGGAAGGGAGGGGGGGATGAGTCATAAGAGGGACAATGTGAGCTGTAGAGTTGGAGGTGTGCCTCTGTGTAAATCCAGGAAGTGAACAGGCAGCAGCTTCAGCTGCCCACAGTAAAAAGATTAACTATTTTCATACTACTGGTCTTAGTAACACTTTAAGATAAAAAGCCTTCTGTGTGTAACAGCCCCCCCCCCCAATACTTACCTGAGCCCCATCTCTAACCAGCGAGGTCCACGAGTGTCTTGGCCATCCGGGACTCTCCCTCCTGATTGGCTGAGACACAGCAGGGGCACCATTGGCTCCAGCTGCTGTCAATCAAAGTCAGTTAGCCAATCGGGAGATAGAGGGGGCAAGGGCCAAACTGCAGCTCCGTGTCTGAATGGACACACGGAGCTGTAGCTCGGCTCGGGTGCCCCCATAGTGACCTGCTTGCTGTGGGGGCACTCGGCAGGAGGGAGGGGCCGGGAGCGCAGAAAAGGGACCTGAGAAGAGGAGAATGCAACAGAGCAGGTGGATCCACATGCGATCTCAGTGATTGCATGTGATTCACACCCTCACTGCAGATGCTGATCACATGCGATCTCTGAGCAGTGCGAGTTCAGCCATACAGTTGTATGGCTGAACTCGCATTAGATTCTCACCAAAAAAAGGTGCAGGAGCCTTTTTTTCTCCCGCACTAGAATCGGATCGCATGGGTGTTCTCACCCATGCAATCTGATTCCTGTGAGAGTTCACAGTTTGCACTGCGATCTGTGAACAAATCTGGGGGGTGTCATTCATTTTTTAATGCCACCTGCAGCGGTTTGCAGAAGCTGCGGGAAGAAAGCTTTGTGGGAACCGGCTCAATGGTTGGTCTCAACCCTCTAACTGGTATCCTTGTTCTGTTGAAAAATAAACTTACTGGCTGGATCACTGGGTGAAAATAAAAGAAATAAGGCCTAAAAAATAAAACGAATGCAGCCATCACATCTAAGCTTTGATGTAATAAATGTTTGCTTTTGGGTTTAAACGGCTTTACCTTTGTTGCTGCAAGTGCACCAATATGGCTGCAATCACCTTAGGCTTGGCACGCAGGGTGTGACTTCTGTATACTGGTTCTTGATGAAACACCTGTGCAGAATGTTCACCCACTATGCCTATTACAGGATCACACAACCAGGGCACGTTCCGCCCTCTGATCTAAGAATTAGGATCACACAACCAGGGCACGTTCCGCCCTCTGATCTAACAACTAGGATCACACAACTAGTACAGCAAAGAAAACGGAAGGAAGGAAGTTATCTCCCTGTAAGGCAGACGTCATCTATAGACATTAGTTCGAATATTAACCAGCTATACGCTTACCTTTTATTTGGCCGTTTCAAAAGTTATTTACAAAGAAGAGATATCTGTTCCTGCAGTATGAAGTGTCACTGTTCCTGTAAAAGAGAAAACAAAATGAACTTTATTCCTGAGAACCTATTGCGACACAATTATACGGGCGTCTTTCTACTTTCACTTTCCTTTTTTAGTTTTGCAATTTACATAACACACCCATTCAAGCTGCAGTTTATGTATGCCAAAGGTATTTTACCCATTGAAGCTGCGTCCACTCCAAACAACCAATCGTCTAACCACTAACAGCTCCGGGCCTTTTCTGGCATTTTTGTTTACAAGTAAAAAAATCATTACTTTTTGCTAGAAAATTACTCAGAACCCCCAAAAATTATGTATATATTTATCAGAGACCCTAGAGAATAAAATCGTGATCCTTGCAATTTTTTGTTACACGGTATTTGCGCATCGGCAATTTTTTTTAAATATACACTTTAACCACTTCAGCCTCTGAAGGTTTACCCCCCTTCATGACCAGGCCATTTCTTGCAATATGGCACTGCGTTACTTTAACTGACAATTGCACAGTCATGTGACGCTGGACCTAAATAAAATGTGCGTCCTTTTTTCCCCACAAATAGAGCTTTCTTTTGGTGGTTTTTGAACACCTGTGCGTTTTATTTTTTATTTTTTGCGCTATAAACAAAAAAACAATATTTTTTACTTTCTGCTATAAAACACATCCAATTAAAAATGGTAAAAAAAAATCGAATTTCTTCATCAATTTAGGCCAATATGTATTCTGCTACACATATTTGGTAAAAATTATGGGATATTTTTATGGATTTTTTTTTTTTACTTGTAATTATGGTGATCAGCGATTTATAGTGGGACTGCAACATTGCAGCAGACAAATCGGACACTAAGTGACACTTTTTTAGAGACCAGTGACACTAATATAGTGATCAGTGCTAAATAATATGGACTGTCACTGTACTAATAACACTGGCAGGGAAGGGGCTAACATCAGGGGCAATCAAAGGGTTAAATGTGTTCCCTAGGGAGTGCTTTCTAACTGTGGAGGAGGTGCTTGTGCTGTAAGAAGGCAGAGATCCGTGTTCCTGCTTAGCAGAAACACAAGATCTCTGTCTTCTCCTGTCACAGAATGGCGATCTGCCTTGGTTGCAGAATCATAGCGGGAGCTGGTTGCCGGCGGCATGCATATTCGTCCCAGACCAGTAAGGGCAAAATCCTGTAGAGGTACGTGATTTCGCCCAGAGAGGCCACCCCGCTGCAGTCAATGTACGTGGGGCAGTCTAGAAGCAGTTCATGAATTTTATTGCAAAAAAACAGCCGCTTTTTTGGTACAATATAAAAGTTGATGTTACACCGAGTAAATAGATACCTAACATTTCATGCTGTACTATTGCGCACGCTCGTGGAATGGCGACAAACTACGGTACTTAAAAATCTCCATAGGCGATGCTGTAAAAAAAAATTACAGGTTATCTGTTTGGAGTTACAGAGGAGGTCTAGCGCTAGAATTCTTGCTCTTTCTGTAATGTTCGCAGGCGATACCTCACATATGTGGTGCAAACACTGTCTACTTATGCGTGCACGACTTATGAATGCATTCGCGTCTGAGCGCAAGCACGGAGGAATGGGGGCGCTTTAATTTTTTTTATCTTATTTATTTTATTTTTTATTTTCACATTGTCCCTTTCATTTTTTTAATCACTTTTATTCCAAACATGCGATGGATGACAGGTCCTCTTTATGGAACTCTTTAACTACCTCTATCAAAAAATTTAGATCATTTGCTTTTAAAAAAAAATATTTTTTACTTCCGCCCTAGACCGGAAGTGATGTCATGACCTTGTTCTGGTCCCACTAAGTAATAAAGGTGATCAGAGATGATCTGGTCTCTTTTCAACTCTGTGACCAGCCGTGCGAACTGTCGGATTGTTTCTCGGGCTCACCGGTAAGCTCGAGAAAAGGCTCACTCACTCAGGTCCTCTGATCTCTATCTGAAAGATTACTAGAAGCACTGGGTGCATGGAATGAAAATGATAAGGAGAGCAATCAGGGCCGGATCCAAGGGGGTGCTGGGGTGGGCTGTGCCCCCACAGATATTTGTTGTGCCCCCCTCATCCCCCAGGTCTCTAACAGTCCATCCACTGATCCATGAGCCAGCCTGATGGGGGTAATTGATGTAAAGAAGAACTCTGATGCAGAAAGTTGATGTAACGCACACTCTGATTAGGACAATCAATGTAAGAGGGCACTGTGATGGGACTTACTTTATGTAAGGTGGCACTCTGATAAGGACAATCCATGTAAGGGGGCATTTTGATGGGGATACCTGATGTAAAGGGGCACTCTGATTTGGACACCTGACATAAGGGGGTATTCTGTTGGGGCAACTGATCATATGTAAGAGGGCACTGTAAGGGGGCACTGTGATGGGTTAACTGATCATATGTAAGAAGACCCTCTGATAGGAACAGTTGATGTAAGGGGGGGGGGGGGGCTCTGATGAGGACACCTCATGTAAGGGAGCACTTAGATTGGGACCCTGATGTAAAGAGGGACTCTTATGAGTACTCATGATGTAAACAGGGGCTCTGATGAGGAATCCTCATGCAAAGGGGGACTCTGATGGAGACACCTCATGTAAGGGAGCACTCAGATTGGGACCCTGATGTAAGAGGGATTCTGATGGGGACTCTTATAAGAACTCATGATGTAAAGGGGGACTCTGATGAGAATCCTAATGTAAAGGGGGACTCTGATAGGGGCACCTGATATAATGGGGCACATGTTCTGTTTAATCATCTTAATTGAATGACAGCCTAATACATACTAGTGTTTCCCAAATCATGACACTGTATGACAGACGGTCAGTGACATTGTGCCCCCTGACCTTACTGCACCCCCACATCAGACAGGGTAGATTTGGCATTGAAAGCGACTGATTTAATATGATTGATCACACGGGATAAGCTGACCATAAAAGACCCAAATGTTGGCAGATTAATGCGGAATCTGGTGAAATTTGCTCCATGGGTGGAACTGTTGGCACCACCAAGCTTGAAAACAATTGGTTTCTCAATTAAATTTTGCTGAAGGAGCCAGGCAGAAAATGAATCTATTCAGGTGCAGTCACTGTTCTGTAATTCCGACAGCCACAGGGGCTGGCAGTCAGAATGCAATAGCCGGATCGAGGGTCTGAACGACAGAAATCATAGCTGTGTGTAACCAGCTTAAGGGTGGCATGCATATTTCCAGGGCTTTCAGGCCTGATGATGTAATTTATTGTTTTTCTGTGTTCAGGAAGCCTCCTATTTCCTGGTTTTCAACGGCAGGCCATGGTTTAAGAAACCAGATAGAGAGGTGCTCAGAGTCACACATAACGTCTCTATGGAAGCATCGCAGTTCATACATAACCTTTAAGTTTATGTTCACCTTATGTTTTCTTTTGTCAAACCTCATAGAAAGTGATGGTTGGTACATACTGTACATCCTGCCTTGATTAAGGTGACCGGATTTTTAAAATGAAATCCGGGGACATTTTTTTTTTTTACTAGCAATTAGCAACTTATAGCGGCAATGCGATATTGCGGCGGACAAATCGGACAAGAGGTGACACTTTGTGGGAACCAGTGACACTAACACAGTCATCAGTGCTAAACATATGCACAGAGAGTCAGACACAGTGCAATGTAGTCTATTCAGAGACACCCCAAAAGCACACCGGTGTTGAAGCCACTGGAAGCCCCACTATCGGATCCGCTTCCCCTCTGTGCCTGCTGTTGGACACTGCCAGCTGAGCTCAGCTGCCTCTCTCTGCCTGCTGCTGCCGCCGCCTGCCTCACAGCCTCTCAAGTCTCACTCTCCTGGCCCCGGCTACTACTGAGTGGGGAGCGGAGGAAGATCACTCCACCAGGGAAGGCAAGACGGTAAGCAAGCAGGCAGCTGGCCGGGACTTGCCAAGGCAGTAGAACATGGGAGCGGGAGCGGAATGGGCACGAAACCGAAGAAATAGTCCCTCCGCTCCGACCAGTACATGATCATCATGAAGGGGCACAGGAAAAATACATCCCCCCTAAGCTAGTAGGAGGAGCGGAGGGGGTGTAATTGAATTTTTTCCTTATTATTCTGCACTGACTGTCTTTTAAATTGCCCAGGCCCCTGTTCAAATCCAATCTGGGGACAAAACTGGGGAGAGATTTGGACCTGGGACAGTGTCCCCAGTCCGGGGACTGTCCCCAAAAATCGGGGACGTCTGGTCATCCTAGTCTTGATGGATGTCTGAAGGACAGTAAAGTCTCTATTTTATGAAGGGCAGAGTACACATATAACACAGGTCTATGGTGGGAAGGATGATGGTTGGCACAGACTGTGCATGTTTGCACCCTGTCTCTGCTAAATTGTGTCCAGTGCACACTCGAACCTTGTATGTACCCCAATCTCTTTCCCATAGCAGTAAACTGAAGTATTACTACACTGATGAACAAATAAAGATTGCAGATTTCATGAGCTTGACAATCATGAATCAGCCACAGATGGACCAATCTTAGCAACCAGTGCAGGAAATTTAAGGTTTGCTTGCAAAAACTAGCCCATTGGTGTGATTTGTATAGAGAAACACTAGATATACACACAGTGGTTACTTTCTTGAGCCCTTGTTCACATTGCTGCAGCTTCAAAGTCACACAACTTTGAATTCGACATCCCTGCGTGACTTCATCGAGGCTTGCCTACGACTTCTTTAACAGAAGTCAATGCAAGTCATGTTGATGTCGCACCAAAGTAGTGTGTTGAAAATCCTTTCTCAGCTTCCAACGAAGAACTTGCATGAACGACATCATTAGAAAAATCTTTAAGGGTTTATTCTTCAAGACATAACATAAGACAAACTTACGTAGCAACATAATTGATGATGAGATTATGGTATGGCTTCAGATGTCATTCAGGAGGAGGAAGGGTTCTGACAGGTGTTCACGTCACGTGTCCAAGAGTGTAGGCGTCCATTCCTTCATCTCTCTCTTCCTGTCCTTCCCTAGCTAACATCATGACTTTTATACTGTTTGAAACCTTTAGGTCAGCTTTTTCAAAGCAACCTACACTTTACTTATATGGCTCTAATCCATAAGGAGACACATGACTCCTCCTTCACTTCACATGAGTTTTGAAATAGAATTGCACATACAACACTTTCTCTGTACAGAAGCACATTGAAATAATATTCACATATATAACTAACTTTACATTATATTTATACATTTAATATATTTCAGAGCCCAATATTATTCAAAATAATATTATAAATTCATAATTTCCAACAGTTCCCCCTCAATGCACTATAAATATCAACAAAAGTGCATTCGTTTTAAATAATACTTTTCTCTGAAATATTTACAATAAATAACAATTTAGTATGTCAGATATTGTACAAAAGCATTTTCCCAATATTCTGAAATATTTTCTTGTGAAAAATTTAACTATCTCATTTCATCAAGAAACTATAAATTAATATATTTATTCATTCTTATTAATTTTCCATCTAATTATAATATAATATCTTCAAAGAATTCTTCCTTCAACTTCATAAATTTTATTTAACTTTTTATAAAACTCTTATAACTTTAACTATATTGTATAACTAATATAAGGAAGAAATAAATAATATCTTTGATATATCAAAAAATTATATTAATCCATAATATAAATTATTAATTAATAAATAAAACTTCTTCCATTCCAGGAAATTTCAATAACCAAATAATTCTATAATATATGCTTTTATACATTATCCTTGACACTGTACATATAATAAATAATCCATTCATCTGTTGATACATAAAAATATAACTTTCCATAATTAATTTATCATATTCCTTTATATATCTATGTATCTATCCATCCATGTATCTATCTATTCATGTATTTATCTATCTATCTATTTATCTATCTATCTATGACCAGCAAGCAACTCTTTCTATTTCCCCTTTTTCTTATTATGTATTATTTAATTCAACTATAACTCTTATTTAGACCTTTAAATCTAATTATTTTCCTCCACACAAGCCTATATGTATTTTAAATATACCCTTTTTTCTAGATATAATTAACTTTTTCTTCATTAAAAATATATATCCATTAATTATTATATTAAATTGCTAACCCTTTCTTTCTTTTTTAAAATTAGGATACATTATGTATTAATATTCCCAAATGTACAATGTATTATACATCCTTGTTATAATAAACTATCCAAATTTTCCCAAGTTATGTGTTCTCTCGAATTTAATAAAATACATTTTATGTGTATAATTGTGTACTAATATGTGTTCCTGTAAAAATTAAGAAACCTAAATATAATAACTATAGTGTATACCAAATTATCCTCATTATTACTGTGATAATAATCTTTCAAGTATCTAATAAACTTAAAAATATTATGTAGGAGAAAATATCAAATCTCAAATGTCAACGCAGAGTTACTTATATTTTTCCTATTATTTCAGTACCATCAACATTTTTAATATCTAAATATCCATAATATGCTCTTATTCATAAAAAAATTCATTAGGAATCACATCCAAACTCCCCCTTTCATAATGATCGAACGATCAATATGACATGTGATGCAAATTTATATGAATAAATCATTGTCCAAAAAATCATAGTCAGTATAACTAGCAAGCTAGTAATACTTTCCCCCTCAAACCTACACTAAGGATTACTTAAAAAAATACTTATTCTCGTATAATACCTATAAATCTATAATTTTTACAACTACCATGACTTTATTATCCTTTTTATATTCATTGAGACGCAACTGTAAACTCTAAACTATAAAAGAGGATGTATTATAAAAATTCAAATAATCTATGAACTTTCTAATAATAGTGTCATTATTACTCCTATTAAACCATATGTGATATCAATAATATAAATCCAAAGAATTA
>BLSH010184541.1:1041476-1088287 GCA_018402905.1 Glandirana rugosa
GGTCGGACAGGTATATGATTGGGTCGGACAGGTATATGATGTGGTCGGACAGGTATATGATTGGGGCTGGGTTAGTATATGGACAGGCTGGGTTAGTATATGGACAGGCTGGTGTAGTATATGGACAGGCTGGGTTAGTATATGGACAGGCTGGGTTAGTATATGGACAGGCTGGTGTAGTATATGGACAGGCTGGGTTAGTATATGGACAGGCTGGGTTAGTATATGGACAGGCTGGGTTAGTATATGGACAGGCTGGTGTAGTATATGGACAGGCTGGGTTAGTATATGGACAGGCTGGGGTAGTATATGGACAGGCTGGGTTAGTATTTGGACATGCTGGGTTAGTATATGGACAGGCTGGGTTAGTATATGGACAGGCTGGTGTAGTATATGGGCAGGCTGGGTTAGTATATGGACAGGCTGGGGTAGTATATGGACAGGGGCTTGGCGCCCTGGGCGGCAGTGCACCCTAGGCGGCCGCCTACTCCGCCTAGTGGTAGAGCCGGCCCTGCAAATCAGGGACAGCCCCTCAAAATCAGGGACAACTGGGAGCTATGCTTGTAGATCTGTTAGCCATTCCATCTCTTCTCAAATAATTCAACCATCAGCATATCAGAATACCAATCAAGGATCAACATCTCCCTTGACTTATTCCATGGTGACTGGATATTCTCAGGAGAAGCTACAAAACGTTTTCAGCATAACAGTACAAGTCCAGCTGAATGCGAATTAATATTACTATCTATACTATGACCTGGATTAATGAAGACCTTCACAGAATGTACCACTCAAAAGAATCAGACCAGGCAAAGACCCTGCAGTCTACAGTCGTCCAGTTTTGGTGACCGTGTGTTCACAGTGGCCCCATTCGTTCTGGTTTTAGCTTGGTCTTTTTCTGCTATAGCAAATGCTCTTCAAGGTTCAGGGTGTTGATGAATTCATAGACTATTGAGAGATGGATAGATTATTATGTCCTTGCAGACTTTACACAAACAGCTTATTTCTTCTTTTGAATTCCCTACATTGTTGTTGTCACCACTGTACATTCTTATAACCTGTAAAGGTGATAACTCAGAAGAAGGGTCTGTCCCCCCAAACTCCAGCTCAAGACCTACGCCCCACTCCCCTATAACAACTCTTTTTTTGTCTCTCTCTTCTGATTTCTTTTCTCTTTCCTCACTTATTTTTTCTTTCCTCCTTTAGGCCCCTTTCACAGTGAGGCGCTTTCCTAGCGTTTTTGTGCTAAAAATAGCGCTTCCAAAACGCTTCTAAAACGCTGCCCATTAATTCCAATGTACCTATTCACACTGGGGCGTCACGCTGGTGCCGCGTTTAAAAAAGTCCTGCAAGCATGATTTTTTGTGCTTATTCTGAGCGCTAAAAATAGCACATTAAAAACGCCCATATACATTGAAATGAATGTAAAACGCGTTAAAAGCGCCAGCAAAACGCCCAGAGGTTGTGGAAAGGTCAAAATACCAGGAAGTAAACAGGATGTAATGTAGGGGGATGTGCTATTTATTTAATGCTAGCGCTTCAAAAGCGCTTGTAAAGCGCTTGAAAAACGCCTGGGCGTTATCGCTAATTATAGCGCTAACGCTGGAAAAACATGGCAAAAACGCGGTAATAACGCTTGATGTTTTGCACACATTTTTCAAACGCCTCAGTGTGAAAGTAGCCTAATAGTTGCTGGTATTTCCCATTGAGAACTGTCATTTCCTCTTCTTGTTCACTGGATGGCACAATGGGGTTGATTTACTAAAACTGGAGCATTCAAAATCTGGTGAAGCTCTGCATAGTAACCAGCAGCTTCCAGGTTTTTTTGTCAAAGCATAATTGAACAAGCTGAAGTTGGGAGCTGATTGGCTACCATGAACAGCTGCACCAGATTTTGCACTCTCCAGTCTTAGAGCCGGTTCACACTACAGCGACTTGGGAGGCGACTTGTGTCGCTCCAAGTCGCCCCCAAGTCGCCTGACAGAAGAAATCCCATTGAAGTGAATGGGAGCGGTCTTAATGTACACTACTGAAGTCGCTCCGACTTCAAAAAAGGTTCCTGTACTACTTCAATGTGACTTCTATCCAACTTGTGCCCATAGAATTCAATGGAAGTCGCCTCCAAAGTTGGATCCCCATATTGAAGTGACTTTACAGGAAAAAATGCAGGCAAACCCCTCCCTCCCTTCTCTGATTGGCTCAGGCAAAGTCGCGTGGCATGGAGGTCGCTTCAGGTCACGTTGTAAGTCACCCAAAGTCGCACTGAAGTCGTCTATGCAGTCGCCTATGAAGTCGTGCCTGAAGTCGGATCGCTGTAGTGTGAACCGGCTCTAAATAAATCATCCCCACCCTGTCATCTACCGTCCATAATGTCATTGGCTCAAGAGTTATTGTACACACAATGAAAACCATTTGGATAGACGTCCTTGCTAGTAGCAATGCTCCTTATACCTTTTAATTTGGGCCCTTCTTCCCTATCATCATTTTAACTACTTGCTGTCTGCCCACAGTAGATTTACTGGTGACAGGCGGCACAGGCAATGACAATGTACCTGTACATTACCGCCTGTCTTCCAGGTTCAGGGGGCGCATACGGGTGTCCCCTACTGACCCGTGTTGTGATTGGACGCACCACAAGTTAGGCAGCAGGTTTCAGCCAAAGATTTTGGCTGATATCAGCTGCTCGGCTGTGTCCAATCACACAAAGAGTTCTGTGTTTACAAACAAAGAACTCTGTGTGCATAGGAAGAGCGATCTTGGCTGTTTCTTTTCCTTGAAAAGCAGGGAGGACAAAACAGCCAGATCAGAAAGTAAAAGTAGCACATATTGTTAGACACACAGTTAACCCATTGATTGCCCCTAAATATTAACCCCTTCCCAGCCAGTTTCATTAGTACAGTATTATCATGTTGTAAAGCGCTGCATAAATTATTGGCGCTATATAAATCCTGTATAATAATAATAATAATTATCATTGATCACTGCATTTGTTTCACTAGTGAAGTCAGTGTTAATTAGTGATCCACCTGATATTGTCTGTTAGCGCCAGACTGCCTGCCACCCTATAACAGTCACACTATAAGGCCCCTTTCACACAGGCTTTCCGGTTAGGTCCAGGCGGACCTGATCGGATGCTTTATTCACCTCTATGAAATGACAGATGTCAGCGGTAACATGTCTGCTGACACCCGCTGCTATCCGATCCGATCCTGTCCTTGCAATCCAGACAGATGGAGACCCTATTTTTCATCCATCTGGAGGAACGGATCAGATAGGATTGGATGAAAATGTACCGGCATTCCGTTTTCATTCGATCTCCCATAGAGGACAGTGGGGCTCTGACAGGTCCCTGTCTGCACAATGAGCGGAGACAGATCTGTCATCCGCCCGCTCAGCTGGGATCAGCAGATCGATCCCCTGCTGTGCAAAGCGGAGTCCGTCAGGAGGACCGCCCATATGAAAGGACCCTAAGGGTTCTTTCACACAGGGCACGTCTGTTTTCATGGACTCCCCGTTGCTCAGTGGGGGATTGATCTCAGCTGAGCCGGCGGATAACAGATCCGTCTTCGTTCAGTGTGCAGACACGGACCTGTCAGAGCCTCACCGTCCTCTATGGGAGATTGAATGAAAATGAATCCGCCTGTCCATTTTCATCCGATTCCATTCGATCCGATCCTCCAGATGGTTGGAAAATAGAGTCTCCATCTGTCTGGATTTTGCGGACAGGATAGGATCGGATAGCAGCGAGTGTCAGCAGACATGATACCGCTGACATCCGTCACTCCATAGAGGTGAATAAAGCGTCCGATCAGGTCCGCCTGAAAAATGGATAGATGGACCTGATCTGACAGCATGTGTGAAAGGGGCCTAAGTCACTGTTCACCGCCATTACAGTATATCGTTTATAGCTGTGGAAATTCCAGTATATATCCCATCGTTTGTAGACGCTATGACTCTCATACAAACCAATTATTATATACTTATTGAGATTTTTTCTTTTTTTTTTTACCAAAGACATAGCAAAACACATTTTGGCCTCAATTTATGAAGAAATTAGATTTTTTTGATTGGATATCTTTTATAAGGGAAAGTAGAAAATATAGTTTTTTGTTTCCCCAAAAACTTTCGGTCTTTTTTTGTTTATATCATAAAAAAAATTTAAAAACCCAGTGGTGATCAAATACCACCAAAAGAAAAATCTATTTGTGTGAAAAAAATTATATACATTTAATTTGGATACAGTGTTGGATAGCCGAGCAATTGCCAGTTAAAGTAGCGCAGTGCTGAATAGCAAAAGATGCCTTGGTCATGAAGGGGGTAAAACCTTCCGGAGGTCAAGTTAGTCAATGTTAGTACTCAGATACAGTATATCACAATACTCTTTTATCCATGACCAGGGGCGTTGCTAGGGGGTGGCTACTGGGGCTACAGCCCCGAGTCTGGGGCCTATAGCCCCGAGTCTCTTACCGGGTGGGTGCAGTTCTGCAATTTGCAGGTATGTCCCGGTCCGGAATGCAGTAGGCATGGGCAGACTGAGCCGTGGTAGTGCAGGCTCCAGCTCTGCCTTCTCCTCCACCTAAAGTATGGGGAGGCTCTCTGGGTACCCTGATGTATGGGGAGGTTCTCTGGGACCCTGATGTATAGGGGGGTTCTCTGGAGACGCTGATGTAAGGTGGGGCTCTCTGTGGACCCTGATGTAAGGAAGAGGCTCTCTGTGGGCCCTGATGTAAGGAAGGGGCTCTCTGGGGATTCTGATGTAAGGAAGAGGCTCTCTGGGGACCCTGATGTAAGGAAGGGGCTCTTGTAAGGAAGGGGCTCTCTGGGGACTCTGATGTAAGGAAGGGGCTCTCTGGGGATCCTGATGTAAGGAAGGGGCTCTCTGGGGATTCTGATGTAAGGAAGGGACTCTCTGGGGACCCTGATGTAAGGAAGGGGCTCTCTGGGGACCCTGATGTAAAGAAGGGCCTCTCTGGGGACCCTGTTGTAAGGAAGGAGCTCTCTGGGGACCCTGATGTAAGGAAGGGGCTCTCTGGGGACCCTGATGTAAGGAAGGGGCTCTCTGGGGACCCTGATGTAAATGGGGGGGCTCTCTGGGGACCCTGATGTAAGGGGGATCCGCACTCGGAAATGTAACGATATTTATACTTATATGTATATATATATATATATATATATATACACACATGCACACATGTATATTATATACATGTGTATGCCCGCTCAAGCGTATGACTCTACTTAGCTGCTATGGGCTCTAGCCCCAGATCTTTTGTAGACCTAGTGACGCCCCTGTCCATGACAGATACTAGAGCTGGGATACATCATCTATGTAAAAAAGTTCAATTTCATGTTTGTGCCATTGCTTAAATTTTTTTAAATAAAATTGTTTAAAATGATTACTGCCCATCGTGCTTATTGATTAACATGACATTCGAGATATTACAGTGGCACATTTCACCAGCTGTCGTCGATGGTTTGCTTTCATCTGTTGCAGGTTGGACTTTGACAGTAAAGGGATGTACAGAAGTCACAGGGTTGATGTTTGTATGTAAAACACTTTATTGGATTTGGTGTGTGAAAAACAGCATAAAAATCTTGTGCAATCATAGATCATAGATCTCATATTCTTTATTCTATTAAAACATGTATATTTTTTTCAATTATTTCTGTATATTTATGTAAATAACCGTATTGTTATGTGAATCTTTTAAAAAAATTGGTTTCTTTGAATAGTTTTTTTGTATAATTTTTTGTATGCATACAGGCAGCCATATTTGCTTATTAGGCACACTGGTTCTTCTTCCTGCTGTGCGTTGGGTTTGCTTTTCTGCTTTTTCCCCACTGTGCATGTCTATAGCTGGATACACATGATACCATTTTTATTGTTCAAATTCCTTTAGATTTACCTTCACCCATGTACTGCAAGGGCCTGTCTGAGTGCATACAACTTGAAAGTCTTTAGGTGTGACCTCATATTATATGCTTTCGGTAAATCGAAAGGAAAGTTGTACAAGAAAATTGTATAATGTGTAGCCAACTTATGCATCGGCCAACTCATTAAAAACAATACACTCCCTGTGCAGCTGATTATCAGTTATGTATATGGATAAAGTCATGGTAGTAGCTAAGTGGCCAGTCCAATCAGCAAACGGGTTTCACGACCTGCTTCCTGATTGGCTGGGAGGAGAATCAGTGTTACAATAGCGAATATTCCCTTCCCCCGTGCCCACCCTTTTTTGAAGCATATTAGAGCCTCTGGCTCTAATCACATGCTTCAAAAAAACACCCCCCACCCATTGGAATCCATGCATCTAGCGCCCTGCATGTAGATTAGGGGCCGGACGCATAGATGATGGGGCGGCGCCCATGCGCCCTTAATGGACAGGCCGCCACTGGCCACGTCCCTCACCTTGTTGTGTCACTGCCGTATCACCAGCCGTCCCATTAAAGTGAATGGGACTGTCGGTGAGTCAACAGCCGGTCAGAGGAGGAGCCTCTGCGGAACAGAGATGACAGGAGCTCTTTAAAAATTAAGATTTGAATCAAGCCTTTCTTACTAGTGATTTAAATCAAATACTCCCTGGTTATAGAAAACATGCAGAAATGTTAACTGTGCTTAATCATTATATTTAAAAAAATTTACCTTTTACCTAAAATTTCTCCTGAATAATAGTAGTGCACTTTCTAGTATGTGAGTATGCCTAGACACTCCTTCAGCCTTATAACTGTATATCTGCAATGTGAGGTACTACTGCCTGTGACTGCAAGTCTCAGATTTAGTGATGTCATTACTATGCTGCTCACTGTTCTCCTTGCTGGAGGCTCTGAGACGAGGAAGGAAAACCCTGCCTCTACCACAATGGCGACATCACACAGTGCAGAATAGGGTTTTGATTAGTCAGTAATCGAGAAAGATCAGCTACAGCTAGACCACAGGCAGTCAGAGACCAGGTCCTCTGTCTGGCTTTTTGCACAGCTTCTGGCAGTTCCTCTTAAACAAAATAGCGAGAGAAAAAAAAATAAGCAGACATTTGTAAAATGTGAGAGGCACAACATCATTACTTTAAAGCTAAGGACTGTACGGCTGGGTTCACACTAAGGACCTCATTCCTGTGCAAATCACATGTGATTCTATGCGGTGCGATTTGAGCTCATCATTTTGTATGGCTCAAATCGCACCGCATTCACATGAAAAAGGTGTAGGCACCTCTTTTTTTGCCCCACTGGAAACGGATTGCATGTGTGTTCATACCCATGTGATCCGATTCTAGTAAACGCACTGCATTCTGTGACCTGCTTTTGGGGTGTCGTTAACTTTTAATTGGCACCTGCAGTAGATTGCATGAACACAATGCGATTGCTATGTGGGAAATGCAGCGATTCCTGTGCTTTTCTGCATCGCATCAGTGTGAACCGAGCCTAAAAATAATGGAGATACACTATAATTTCGATGTAAACGAACAGCAAGGGCTGCAGCCTATCTCTTCCTCTGAATCCATCGGCCCCCAAATAAACTGATATTTGGGTTCATAGAGATCCCAGGCAAACTGTACCAGTCTTTTTCTTTCATTCTTGTCCCTCACCGAGAACATGAAGTAATCTAACACACTCCTCTTTACGTTCTGTAAGTTGCCGTTGCGTAAGGTTTCCGCCAGGAAAAAACGGATGAGAGGCACCTGGTAGTGTTCATAACCCAAATCCCCCAAACACATGAGGATTCGTGTGATCCGCAGATTGTTGTGGCTGTTGCTACAGAAATAGAGAGGAGAGAAGGTATATTAGCCATATTTTGAGTGCTTAAGAGATCAATGGTCACAGCATACTCCTTCATTTGTATAACATGAGCATTGTCATAACAATAGAAACAATAGTTATGTAGCCCGGAGCTGGATATCCGTGCCTTCAATCAGGGGACACTAACCTCACTGTTTGGGAGCCGTTTCCCTCTAGTGTTGAGTTTGGACTCTAAGCTGTCTTATCCTGAATGCAGAGACTGAGCAAAGCATCTTGGGACATGTAGTTCAAACTGATAGGATTTTGCCTCTAGCTGAATCATAAGGAACTACAACTACCAGATTGCTGAGAAGGAAGAACAGACTGCTGGGAGAGTCTATAAAAGGGGCTGGTCGAAGCCTAGCTCGCTCTCTTGGGACCCGGCTTGGATCTGTGAGCAGGCATTCTGTGACTGTGTGTGTCGCGGCCTGCATAAGTGGAATCATCCAGCAGATACACATAGGGGCACCTGCAGAAAGCATCCCCTTACTGTCTGACGGCAGCCTGGAGGCTGCTCCTGTTCCATCCATCCTGCATTTGCATCAGATTCGGGTGAGCCGTGGCGCAGTGCGGCAGAGGCCGAACGCCATCCCCTGAGCCAGGATCCTGAGGGAGAGCTTGCAAAGTCATCTTCATCATCATCTTTCAATTGCAGTATTTGTGAGCGGGCATCTGCCCATTCATTCACATAGACACAGTATATAGACACCATTGTCTTCATTCACTATCTATTGCCTATAGTGCTAAAGGATAAGGCCATTCATCCACATAGACATCGTATACAGACATCACTGTCTTCATTCACCTCGCTGTTGTTTGTAGTTCCACAGGAAACAATACCTTTAAACCAGCAATAACTGTGAGCTCATTTGCATCTTGCCAACACAGGAAGATTTCTGTTTCTCTGATTATTACAGCCAAGTCAGCCAAGTTGCTTTGCTCTGCTATTCAGTAATTCTTCACATACAATTTTCACAAAGGCTAGCTGAAGATCAAAGGATTGCCTCTTTGTAAAACAGGACTACCTTAAACCTCCCTACCCACTACAGGGATTGCCTCTACTGTGCTCATAGAGCTTGAATTACATAGAACTCTCTGAAAGAGCAGGTTCAATTCCATTACAGTTAAATGTTACTGAAGGTTTATGACATTGCATTTATTGTTTGCACCTGTGTGTTGAGGAACAGGGAGAGGTCTGATATAGTGAAAAGCCATTCCTCTGCCCTTCTGCCGCCTGTTCGCATAGGCCATGCATATGAACTGTCTATGTTCAGGTATCCTATATATTTGATTGTTTTGACATTTTCCATGTGGTTGTGATTTCATTACCAGTGACATTCAAATCAGAAATACTATTCTAAAACGTAAATCTATGTGGTTCTCTTTCAACTACCTTTATTTTACCAAGCAGTGGTGGCCCATCCATTAAGGGCGCATGGGCGCCTCCCCCTCCCCCCCTATATGCTAAATGGATAGATTCATGCATAGCATGAATCTATCCATAGCTGCCGCATCTACCCCTATTCATGCGTCCAGCCCCTTTCAGGACGCCGGACGCCTAAATTACAGCGGTGGGGGTGTTTTTTGAAGCACCTGATTGGAGCCATAGGCTCTAATAGGCTTCAAAATAGAGTGGACTCGGAGTACAGAGCATTGCGCTCGGAACCCACTCACATTTGTTAGAAAAGCAAATGAATATTCGCTTTTCTAATAATGAACCGCCTCTCCGTCAATCAGGAAGCGCGGGTGTGATTGCCATCACCTGAGTGGCTGAAAGGACAGGTGCTCCTATTGGACGCCTAGCAGGAGGAAAGATGAGACACACGGCGGAAGCATGGAGGACACAGGAGCTGCCGTCTGAACCACAGCTCGCTGCTGCCTGACCCGCTGCCAGTTCCACAGCTTGCCGCCATCACCCGCTGCCTGAACCGCTACCAAGATGGGTGCCAGTCAGACAACAAGCGAGCAGGCGCGGGGGGATGTTGGTTAAATGCCGCAGGGGGGTCACGGTGGCTGCATTTGATTGGAACAGTGGCTGCATTTGATGGGCATGGTGGCTGCATTTGATGGGCACGGTGGCTGCATTTGATGGGCACGGTGGCTGCACTTGATGGGCACAGTGGCTGCACTTGATGGGCACAGTGGCTGCATTTAATGGGCATAGTGGCTGCAATTGATGGGCACAGTGGCTGCATTTGATGTTTTTTTTTTTCAGTTTTTGAGCACCAGCCCTCACTGCTACCAAGGAAACAAGTCCATTGGTTTTACAGATTGTGGTGTACCTATTTCATTGCTGTCACTAATAGAAGAAAAATATCTGAACCCAGGGTGTCAGAGGGGGCAGAGGACTTGCAGGGTCGGGCAACCAGTGGGGTACTGATTCTACCAGCATCCCTCACTGTGGTAGCACTACAGTTATTTTTGACAATCCAATATAAGTTTACTTTAAAAATCTCCTTTCATGTTGTGAGCGCTGCCTGTCTGTTGGCTGTCTCTTTCTACAACTTCCTGGATTCCCTGCATGCTTTGCAGCTTCTCCTCTGCTGATTACTTTCAAATTCTAAAGACTACATATCCCATGGTACCTTGCTGTCTGCAAGCTGTGATTCCTGTACTGACTCAACCTCCTGAGACTCCTCCTCTCAGCACCTCTGTAGATCAGAAGGAATGCTCTGTGAAATGTGTGACACAGCAGTGCCCACTCTGAGGGCATAGTGAATGCAGGTCACAGTATTCAAGGAACTAAATATGTGGGGATCTGTACAACTGAAATACAATGAGGAAATGCTTATATGATTTTACATTTTGACCATAGATACACTTTAGGCTTCTACACATATTTATAAACTCTACATCTCAGGCCTGTGTCCTGACAAACAAGCAGCAGTGATGGCTAATTCCAGTGCCGAAACCGAAAATGCACTTGGCTGAAAACTGAAAAAGACATTTAAAAAAAAAATGTATTTAATTAATGTGGCTGGTGTTTTTGCATTGACGTCAGTGGGACTTGATTTTGCAATGACGTTAATGGAAGGTGATTCTGCATTGAAGTCACTAGGGGGCGATTTTGCATTAAAGTCAATAGTAATAATAGTAATAATAATAATAATAATAATTTGGTACTGGCCTGATGTATTCTTGAGAAGGAGCAAAGCATCGTGGGACATGTAGTCCAAACTGAGGAGATTGTCATCTAGCTAAGTCTTCGGGAACTACAGCTACCAGATGACTGATGGAGGAGAGCAGACTGCTGGGAGAAGCTATAAGAAGGATGGATTGAGGCCTGCATGCTCTCTTGGGCCCCCGGCTTGAATCTGAGTGCAGGGACCCTGTGACGGTGTATGCAGCAGCTGAATCGCAGCCTGCACCAGCAGAACTGTACAGCGAATATTTGGAGGGGACACCCGCAGACAGCACACCTTGGCTGTTCAGAGGCCGCTCCTATTCCATCTATCCAGTGGTGTTAGCAGATTTGTGTGAGCCGTAGCACAGTGCAAACCAGACACCATCCCCTGAGCCACATTCCTGAGAGGGAGCCATCATCACCATCATCATTATCCTCATCATCATGCCCTGTTCCAGTGTAGTGAGCGGACAATAGCCCAATCCTATAGACACTGTATATAGACACCATTGCTTCCTGAACCAGTTATCATCCTTAGTGCTTAGAGCCTAGGCTTAATCTCATAGACACTATATACAGATATCTTTCCATCATCTTGCTTCTACTTGTAGTTCTACAAAAGACAACTGTTAGGAACCATCCGTGGCCATTTGGAGGACCACGCGAGGGGGCGCGCGTAGCGTCTGTGCGCATTTGTGCGCGTGAGCGCCGGCATTGGCGCCAAAAACAGCCATTTAAGCAGATAGCACACTGCAACCAGTGCTCTCCGTTCTACAGCGTTCCTGTATCCTGTGACCCAGCATTTACTCTGAAGACACTTCCTGTATCTGTGACCCTGGCTTTCCTTGGACTTTGTTTGCTTTCTGCCTGCCCCGACCCCCGGCCTGTCTACGACTACTCTTTGCCTGCTCCTCTGTACCTCTGCTGCCCGCATGTTGCCGACCCTGCCTGCAACTGACCATGTTGCCTGATCCTTTTGTACCGCACTGTCAGCCTGTTACCGACCCGGCCTGTATCATGATTCTTCTGTCTGCAGGAGTTCCAGTGGACCCTCAGCTACCACCAGTGACCAAGTCCAGCCCTCGTGCACCCCTGTGCTCCAGAACACCCTGTCTCCACTACCAAGGGTTCTCGAACCAGGGCCGTAAGAGAGGTTGTCCCCTGCACAAGTCAGACTCGACCACCAGGTACGTGACAGTAATGGACAGCCATGTCCGAGTCTGCGCAGGGGACCTCTCCCATGGATGACTTGTGTGTGCATCCGGCCGGCCTCACTCAGGCCGTAAAGAATTTGCAGGAGGGATATACCCGTCTGGAAGGGAGTGTCCAGGAGCTCTCCATGTCAGCTCCAGCCAGTCCTGGCCAGTCTTCCCCACGCAACATTGTCACTCTGCCCACGGAGCCCAAGGTGCCCATGTCACAGCGGTTTTCGGGGGACCGCCGGAAGTTCTGGGCCTTCCTTAACTCCTGTGAACTATATTTTGCCCTCCAGCCATGGACCTTTTCCCTGGAAGCGACTAAAGTGGGGCTTGTGATCTCATTGCTCCTAGAGGAGCCACAAGCATGGGCTCACAGCCTCCTGGAACAGAAGGCCCCAGAAACTACCAATCTGGACCGGTTCTTTCAAGCGATGGCTCAGCTCTATGAGGACCCCCACCTAGTGGCCACTGCGGAAGCAGCTCTTCACGCCCTACAACAAGGCCGCCGCACAGCGGAGGAGAATGTCTCCGAATTCCGGTGCTGGAGCGCTGACACAGCCTGGAATGATGCGGCCCTCTGTTACCAATTCAGGCTGGGCCTCTCAGAGCCGCTCAAGGACGAGCTGGCCCGCGTTGGGGTGCCTCATACCCTCAACGCCCTGATCAATCTGGCCATTCAGATTGATCGTTGCCTGCGGGAACGCAGGGCTGAGAGGTCCACAGGGCCCGCATGCCTCACCTGGATGATGCCCAGGGTACCCAGCTTTCCTGGCCCTAGTCTGGCTGCCTCTTCCTCCTCCGCTCCACCAGACCACTCTGAACCCATGCAAATCGAGCTTCTCTGCCCGTCACTAACCCCCAAAGAACGTCAGAGACGTATAGCACACTGCCTCTGCATATACTGTGGAGGGCCTAGGCATCTGGTGAGAAATTTTCCTGCTAAGGCCGGTAAGTGTGCTACTCCTACCCAGGAAAGACTGATGTATATGCCAAATGACAAAGCTCACCCTGTCCTTACGGCCCAAGGACCATCCCATGGTCATCCAGCTGTTGATGAAACCACCATCAAATCTGGCACCGTTACTCAGGAAACCATCCCTGTACCTGCCAAGATGGTGGGGGGTTACCAGGAATTCCTGCTGCTGGATGTCATTGCGTCCCCTCTATTCCCAGTCATTTTAGGCCTTCCCTGGCTCCGGATGCATAACTCCCACATTGACTGGGCAACTGGGGAAGTACGGTTCAGTTCTCCCTACTGCCTCCACCATTGCCTGCCACAGCCTCCAGAAGTCCCCCCATCTGTGCTCTGTATGTACACTGAAAACGACCAGGACACCCGCCTGGCTGTACCTGTACCTTACCATGACTTCCTGGACATTATCAGTAAGAAGGGTGCTGACGTCCTCCCACCGCACAGGTCCTATGACTGCGATTGACCTCCTACCCGGAGCTGAGGTTCCATTCGGCCGGATTTTCCCCCTGTCCGAGGTGGAGTTGGTAGCCCTCAAGGCCTACCTGGACGAGAACCTGGAAAAGGGGTTCATCAGGCCCTCCACCTCACCAGCAGGAGCGGGGATCTTCTTTGTTGAAAAAAAAGACCACTCCCTCAGGCCCTGTATTGATTACCGGGATCTTAACAGGATCACCATCAAGAACCAGTACCCCCTGCTTCTGGTCCCAGAGCTCTTCCAGAGGTTAGGAACCGCGGCTGTGTTCACAAAGCTGGATCTCCGCGGGGCGTATAATCTCATCCGCATACAGGAAGGGGATGAGTGGAAGACGGCCTTCTGAACTTGGTTTGGTCACTACGAGTACCTTGTTATGCCGTTTGGACTTTGTAACGCCCCTGCTACGTTCCAGCATCTGGCGAACAATATCTTCAGAGTCTATCTAGACCAATTCGTAGTGATCTATCTGGACAATATCCTGATCTTCTCCCCTTCCTTGGAAGAGCACAGCAGGCACGTGAGATGTGTGCTTGACCGCCTTCGGCAACATGGCCTATATGCCAAGGCGGAAAAATGCGCTTTTGAGCACACCAGCACCTCCTTCCTTGGCTTCGACATCTCAGTCACAGGGATAACTATGGACCCGCAGAAAGTCTCAGCCATCCTGGACTGGGAGTCCAGCATTTTGTAGGGTTCGCAAACTTTTACAGGAAGTTCATCAAGGGGTTCTCGGCAGTCAATGTCCCTATAACCCAGCTTACTAAGCAGGACTCTCGTTTCTGCTGGACTTCTGAAGCCCAAGAGGCCTTCACAAGACTCAAGGAACTGTTTACCTCCGCTCCCATCCTTAAACACCCAGATTCGGCTATGCCCTATGTTCTTGAAGTGGACGCCTCTGAGGCAGCAATGGGAGCAGTCCTTTCTCAGACACGTGGCCCAAAGGCCCCGCTCCATCCCATTGCCTTCTTTTCCCGGAAACTTTCACCACTCGAGAGGAACTACGACGTCGGTGACAGGGAACTGCTGCAAATCAGCTCTGGAGGAATAGCGGTACCTCCTGGAAGGAGCATCCAATCCTGTTCTGGTCTTCACAGACCACAAAAACCTTGAATACTTGCGGACGGCTAAGAGGCTCAAACCTTGACAGGCAAGGTGGGCACTATTCTTCTCACGCTTTCAGCTGCACATAACATATAGGCCCAGGTCCAAGAATGTGAAGCTGGGCGCCTTGTCCAGGATGTTCAATGACCCAGAGGACTCTTCTCCTCCAGACACCATCCTACCTGCCAATAGCTTCCTATTGACCCAAGAGGACCGCCTTACCCGGATCAGGCGATTCTTACCCGGTCTCACCGTGCCACCGGATTCTGGGCTCACATTAAAAGATGGGCTGCGGTGGTCAGGTAACCGACTCTTTATTCCACAGGAGCTGCCCCCAACAGCACTTGAAGTCTGCCATGACCTCAAGTTAGCCGGGCACTTCAGGGGTCACAAGACGGCAGAGCTGCTATCCCACTCCTTCTGGTGGCCTCGCCTGAACGAGGACTGCAGAGACGATGTGAGTGCTTGCCCTGTCTGTGCCAAGAGCAAGACTGAGAGGTCCAAAGCCTGGGGTCTGCTTAAGCTACTGCCCATTCCGGAATGACCTTGGTCCCAGATCTCAATGGACTTCATAGTCGAGCTACCCCCCATCTGCAGGCTTCAGTACTATTCTTGTGGTGGTGGATCGTCTCACAAAAATGGCCCACTTCATACCCATGAAGGGCACCCCCACAGCAGCTGAGACAGCAGAGACATTTATCAAAGAGGTGGTCCGCCTTCACGGCATTCCCAGCAACATAGTGTCGGACCGAGGGGTGCAGTTTACATCCCGCTTCTGGAGATCTCTGTGCTCTTCTCTGGGAATCGACCTGGCCTTCTCCTCTGCGTATCACCCGCAGTCAAACGGCCAAATGGGAAGGACTCCCCAGACCCTAGAGCAGTACCTCCGTTGCTACTCTTCCTACTCTCAGGACGATTGGGTTTCACTGTTGCCGGTAGTCGAGTTTGTCTACAATAACTCAATTCATTCTGCCACTAAGCAAACCCCATTCTGGGCGAACCTCGGCTACCACCCTACTTTCCTACCTGGCCTGTTAACGGAAAGCACCATGCCTGCCGTACTGGAAGTCACCCAGTTCCTAGAGAAAAACAGCAAACTGTTACAGGAAACTCTCTCTCTCAGACCCAGGCACTCAGCAAGAGGAATTTTGACAAGCGGAGACAAGGAGAATTAGAACTGCAACCTGGTCAACGGGTCTGGTTGTCAACAAAAAACCTGAGGCTGTCCTGTCCCTCCAGAAAACTAGGGCTAAAATACATTGGACATTTCCCAGTAAAAAGAAAGATTAACAAGATAGCATTTGAGCTGGACCTACCCTCTTCGCTTCACATTCACCCAGTTTTCCATGTGAACCTACTTAAGCCAGTGATCAAAGATCTCTTCCATGGGCGCAAAACAGCCCCAACAGAACCGGTCTTGGTGGACGGAGAGGAGGAGTTCGAGGTGGAGGCCATCCTCGATTGCAGGAAGAGAGGGGGCATCATTCAGTTCCTGGTGAAGTGGAAGGGCTATGGGCCTGAAGAAAGCTCTTGGGAGCCAGAAAACAACCATTCTGGAGAAGACATCCGACCAAGGGGGCCCGTTAGCTCATCCGGAGGCTGCCCCTTGGGGGGGGGGGGCGCAATATTAGGAACCATCCATGGCCATTTAGAGGACCATGCACGGGCGCACCTAAATGGCCATTTAAGCAGACAGCACCCTGCAACCAGTGCTGTCCATTTTACAGAGTTCCTGTATCCTGTGACCCAGCATTTACTCTGAAGAGACTTCCTGTATCTGTGACCCCGGCTTTCCTTGGACTTTGTTTGCTTTCTGCCTGCCCCGACCCCTGGCCTGTCTACGACTACTCTTTGCCTGCTCCTCTGTACCTCTGCTGCCCGCACATTGCCGACCCTGCCTGCACCTGACCATAAGCCTGCCTGATCCTTTTGTAACGCACTGCCAGCCTGTTACCGACCCGGCCTGCATCACCATTCTTCTGTCTGCACGAGTTCCAGTGAACCGTCAGCTACCACCAGTGACCAAGTCCAGCCCTCGTGCCCCCCTGTGCTCCAGAACTCCCTGTCTCCACTACCAGGAGTTCTCGAACCAGGGCCATAAGAGAGGTTGTCCCCTGCACAAGTCAGACTCGACCACCAGATACGTGACAGCAACTTCCTTGAGTCAGTGATCACTGTGCTTCCATCTACAGTTTATTTAACATAGGAAGATTTGTTTCTTTGCTTACTCCTCACCAATGGATCCAAGTTGTTTTGCTCTGCCATTCAAGAACTCCTTGCATGCAATTGTTTTAAAAGGGCTAGCTGAAGATTAACCGGATTGCTTCACAGTCAATACAAGGCTACTCTGTACCACCCTCCCCACTACAGGGATTTTTTTCTATTAATTTCATAGAGCTAAAATTCACCAAGAACTCTCTGAAAGAGCTGGTAGAATTGAAATACAGTCTCTTACTATCAATGTTCTAACCCTATATTTACTGTTCTGCATCTGTGTGCTGAGGAGCAGAAGAGATATGTCTGACACGAATAAGAGTCCTTTGCCCTCCTGTTACCTGTTCACATAGGCATTGTTTGTGTACTGATATTATAGTTTTTCACTGTTTGATTGTGCTATATTGACAAGTGATTGCCATATAGTTGTTAATAAAATTTCCAATAGAGATAATACTCTAAACTGTAAATTCATGTTGAACTTGCACTTGTTCTTCCTTTTATTAAAGTAAACAAGCTCATTAGTTCAATCGACTTTGGTGTATTTACTCAATTGCTATTGTTATTAACCGCTTACCGACCGCATAATGACTATAAGTGGCGACAGCGTGGCTCTGTCCCGCGAATCGCCGATTATAGTCGTCACTCGCATGCACGATGGCTCCCTGAGCGGGGCCGCGGGTCGGGCAGACTCGATGTCTGCCGGCGACCTGCGATGGCTTGGGACAGAGCCAGAATGGGGAACCGCTGATGTAAACGCGGCCGTTCCCGTTCTGACAGGCGGCATGTCAGAGATCTACTGATCCCTGTACTTGGGAACAGTTAGATCTCTGGTGCCCCTGGCAGCCAGCCCCCATACAGTTAGAACACACACAGGGAACACAGTTAACCCCTAGAGTGCCCCTGCAGTTTAACCCCTTCCCTGCCAATGACATTTACACAGTAATCAGTGGATATTTAAATTTCTGATCGCTGTATAAATGTCTGCCCCAATATCACAGTCCCGATAAAAATTGCAGATCGCCGCCATTACTAGTAAAAAAAAAAAATTGTAAACACGCCAGAAATGAATTCTCATAGTTTGTAAATGCGGCAACTTTTGCGAAAAACAATCAATAAACGCCGATTGCATTTTTTTTTTAGCAAAAATATGAGGAAGAATATAAATCGGCCAAAACTGATGAATAAATTTGTTTTTTTATATATATATTTTTTTGGATTTGTATTTTAGCAAAAAGTAAGAAACGTTGTTTTTTTTTTGCAAACTTGCATCTTTTTTTTGTTTATAGCGGTGATCAGAAATGACGCAGAGGTGATCAAATACCACCAAATAAAAGCTCTATTTGTGGAGAAAAAAGGATGCAAATTTCATTTGGGTACAACGTCGCACGACTGCGCAATTGTCAGTTAAAGCGACGCAGTTGCCAAATCGCAAAAAGTGCTCTGGTCCTAAGGTGGGAAATCCTTCCGGTCCTCAAGTGGTTAAGAGGGAAAATGTCTGAACCCAAGGTGTTAGAGGTGGCGGAAGACTTGCAGGGTCAGGGCAACCAGTGGGGTACTGATTTAACTAGCGACCCTCCGAGGGCAGCGCTACAAAGGCCAATATGGAAACACAGATTCATGTCTGCAGGGGCCCTGAGGGCCACACAAAAAGTGCCAATGCACTGCAGGTTGGGCACCAGGAATCTAGGACGTTGAAAGCTTCCAATGATTTCTGCCATAGTAAGCAATTAGAATTTCAGCTCAACAGATGCTTTTGCTGTTTTGATCCACAGAATTTCTAGTCTGATGGTCTCATACCCCACACCACCCCACATCCTGAGTCATCATCAAACCACAATGGAAACACTCACCTGTCTAGATTCCTAAATCTTTCTGGCCAATTCTCTGCTCGATCAATACCTCCGCTCCTCTCATCCAATAGCCGGAGGCCATAGAATCCTAACATGAGCTTATACGCCTCACACAGCCTCCTCTTGACTTCTTCATCATTCTTCATCCTCTAGAAGACAAACAGTCGTCATCTAATTACAATGGACAGAAAATAGAGCAGTTCCAGCTCATATCCTGTTCTATCTGACACCTTTCACCTAAACATTAAGTTAGGGGAAAAATCATTAATGAAGACACCTGTTAGAGCAGGGTTTCTCAACCAGGGTTCCGTGGAACCCTAGGGTTCCTCCAGAGGTTGCTAGGGGTTACTTGAGCAATGGTCAATTTCTACCTCTCAGATAAATTCCCGATGGCCTCATTGATCTTTTTAGTTATCTGTAAGGGGGAATTCTTCCCAATGACCACAAGTGTAAGGAGCATTCTTCCCATTGACCATCACACTAATGTATCATGAGCTGTAGATTTATCATTTTTAGCAGGGGTTCCCCGAGACCGGAGAATTATTTCAAGGGTTCCTCTGTGTTGAAAAGGTTGAGAAAGGCTGTGTTAGATGTTCCAAGTCAGGGGTGTCCAACCTACAGCTCCCATGCTGCATCCGGCCCAGGCAGCTATGAATGCGGCCCAACACAAAATTGTAAACTTACTTAAAAATGTTGTTTTTTTGGGGGGGGGGAGGGGGGGGATTTTTTGTGAAAATGTGTTTTACATTTAGCAAACACATTCGGCAGAAGAAAAGTTTGACAGTGTCTCTTTACTGGACTTTTTATAAGTTTTATCTTCCCAAAGAAAAAGCTCCCATTCTTCACAATCATGCTTTACTCATGTCATTCGTTTTCAGCAGCACCTATATTTGGGAGCAACTTTTTTCAAGGATGAAATATACGAAGGGCAAAATTAGAACCAAATTATCTGGTCAGTACCTTGAGAATTCAGATACTGATGCGTTTGTTTATCAAAAACAGTGTCATATATCGCACTCATTTTATGTTGCCCTCTTTTACTTTTATAATAAAAGAATTATGAAAAAATTAAGTTTTATTAATCAGATAGTTACATTATCTATATCAGTGATCGTTAATTTGTGATCTGACCGACTTTTCCTACTCATTAGCTATCCTTGTTAGTGTATTTTATGTATGGCCCAAGACAATTCCCCTTCTTCCATTGTGGTCCAGGAAGGTCAAAGGGTTGGACACCCCTGATCTAAGTTTTGTTCATTCTACTAGAACAGTGGTCTCCAAACTGCGGCCCGGGAGCCAGAGGTGGCCCTTTGCTTGCTTTTATCCAGCCCTTGGAGCACTATTTCATTTACTCCCACCAATGACGGGGCACAATTCCTCCCAATGACACCAACAATTAGGCCCAATGACACCAATAATGGGGCAAAATTGCTCCCAATGACACCAATGCTGGGACACAATTCCTCCCAATGACACCAATGATGGGGCACAATTCCCCCCCAATGACACCAATGATGGGACACAATTCCTACCAGTGACACCAATGATGGGGCATTATTCCTCCCAATGACACCAATAATGGGCCACAATTCTTCCCAATGGCACTTATGATGGGGCACTATTTCTCCAATGACACCAATGATGGGGCACTATTCCCCCCACTGACACCAATGATGGGGCACTATTCCTCCCACTGACACCAAAGACGGGGCACTATTCCTCCCACTGACACCGATGATGGGGCACTATTGCTCCTACTTATACCAATGATGGGGTACTATTCTTCCCACTGACATCAATGATGGGGCACTATTCCTCTCACTGACACCAATAATGGGGCACTAGTCCTCCCACTGACACCAATGATGGGGAACTATTCCTCCCACTGACACCAATGATGGGGCACTATTCCTACCAATGACACCAATGATGGGGCACTATTCCTCGCACTGACACCAATGATGGGGCACTATTCCTACCACTGACACAAAAGATGGGGCACTATTCATCCCACTGACACCAATGATGGGGTACTATTACTCCCACTGACACCAATGATGGGGAACTATTCCTCCCACTGACACCAATGATGGGGCACTATTCCTCGCACTGACACCAATGATGGGGCACTATTCCTACCACTGACACAAAAGATGGGGCACTATTCTTCCCACTGACACCAATGATGGGGCACTATTCCTACCACTGACACTGATGATGGGGCACTATTTATCCCACTGACACCGATGATGGGGCACAATTCCTACCAAGGACATCAATGATGGGGTTCTATTCCTACCAATGACACCAATGATGGGGTAATGTTTACACCAACTGATGCTGGGACATTTTCTATTCCCGATGGCCACAAAAGGAAAGTTTGGAGACCCCTGTACTAGAAAATATATCTCATTTATCTTAGTTACAACACTCTCATTGCTTCTTGCTCCACTGAATGCAGTTAGGTGGAGTTTCCCTTATGTACATAAGTTTTTCTTCTACCTTAATCTCTTCTTCATGCAGAGGAGTGGCATGTGGGTTCGTGCCTTGATGTCGAAGTGGAAACAACCTGCAACAGAACCAGTTCATATTTATTAACACTTCATTTCAAATGTATCACAATACCTGCTTGTAACAGACTTGCTATGCAATCTTCTTTTTTCCAATTATATTTTTAATCTGACCTACAACCTTCCCTTCAGTTTTGTGCAAATTCCTTTCTAATTACTCTGTTTTCACTGAATACTGTAAGCCTCTCACAATGTGCAATAGAAGCTCCAGCATGCCTCATTTCCTGGCTGGAGGATATCCAGCCCTTTCCTCCCCTGCTTTACTGTCTCTGGCCCATGCTATTCATTCATTGGGTTCATCCTCACATGTGAGTATCACCTAGGGTGCAAATATAGCCTGCCCAGCAATGCCCACCCCTCCAGACTGACGTCCACCCATCACGCATTTTGCTATTAGTATAAATCTTCCCAAGAACCAGCTCACGGCTGGGGGCTTTTGAGATGAGTACTGAGCCAGGGAGCTGTGATGTTTTCAGGAAGCCATGTACAGCACCCTGCTAGCTCTCCACTGACCGGCCATGATCTGCCTGCAGCGATAGAGAAGCACAGAGACCCAGTGATGACATTGGGAACTATATCAGGTATGCAAAGAAAATGGAAATGTTTTATTTAAATATGCGGAGGGAGGAACCAGGGAAGGCGAAATATAAGCAGATAAAACCTCAGCTTTAACTATTGCCCTTTCCTCCATGTTAATTCTTCTTAATTTTGCTTTGTCATTCTGGACTAATTTTGAAAAACCTACAGGTCTGACCACAGTTACTGTGCAGATTGTAGCAACCCAACACATGAACAGATAATACAGTTCCTGCCATAGATAACACTGCCAAACAGTTCACATGTGCCTTGGGAGTCTAGTAGAGGACATAGAAAGTCTAAAGTCTGACTAGTTAAATCTAAATTCAAGCCTCACACCTATGAATCTCCATAAAGGCCTGTACCCCATATGTAATCATTTGTGACTAAGTTTTGAATTAAAACAAAAACAAAAAAAAAAACTTCCTCTTTTAGAAAAAAACATTTTTTCCTGCCCTCACACTGCAGTGCCATGTGCTGGCAGAGCAGAGTAACAGCCACACCCCTCAGTACAAATGTCCTCACACAGTCTTGTATTGCAGAGGAGAAGAAGAGGTGGGTCATATCAGGTCTGTTACTGACAGCTGATTACTGAATGCACTGGGTCTAACGCTGGTGACTATTAAGCTGCACAGTCATATTTAGACATACAGCAACCATTGATAGGAGACTTAAGGTAAGGCTAATAAAATAAAGGTTGTTTGTACAATGTGCCTCGTTTAGCTACTTCTGTTACTTCAAGTGTGCTTATAGCCCAAATCACTGGACTGCGTGATGTGAAATGCACAGACTTAAAATTAAAGTCATTGTAAATGCAACCCCCGAAGCTCCTCTTCTCTTCCTTTGCTGGCGCTTCTGGCTCCTCCTCTCTGGTGAGTGCCCCTATCGGAAGCCATTTCCTATGGGGGCACTTGTGTGAGCTCACTCCTGATCAACGCTGCCTGTGTCTATAGACACAGACAGTGGGGCTCAACCCCGCCCCTGCATCACTGACTTTGATTGACAGTAGTGGAAGCCAATGGCTCCTGCTGCCTCAGCAAAGCCTGTGAGACCAGTAAGTGAGCTAGAGAGCCGCTGCAGAAGTATAGGGGGGGGCTCAAGTAAGTAGTAGGTAAGGTAAAGAAAATGTTTAGGCTTTATGACCACTTTATTATAAATTGCTCCAGTTTTAAAGTATGTAGATGTTCTAGCCTATGGGAAACATCTGAGTGTTTTCTTTGTTCTTTTTAACCTCTTCACGCCCGCGCTATAGCCAAAAGAAGGCTACATCATGGGCCTAAATTGTTGGTAGGGCGTCCCTGTACGTCCTCCCCTGCATGCGGGGCGCAGGCGGCATGCTCTGTGTTCAGCGAGTCCTTGAGACTCAGCTGACCACAGACCGGAGTAAGGAGCAGATCCCGGCCCTTTACCACGTGATCACATGATGTAAACAGAAGCCGGTAATCAGCTTTCAGCGTGAGGATAAAAAAAATAAGCCTATTACCAGCTTGTATAAATGGGGCATCGGTCCCAAACACAGAAAGCCACTGCTACTAACTAGTGCCCACCAGTGTCACCTACCAGTGCCCACCAGTGTCACCTACCAGTGCATATCAGTACTGCTAAGCAATGCCACCTACCAGTGCATATCAGTACTGCTAAGCAGTGCCCACCAGTGCCACCTACCAGTGCCCACCAGTGCCACCTATCAGTGCTGCATCATTGCCTCATCATCAGTGCAACCTATCAGTGCTGCCTATCAGTGTCACTTACCAGTGCCTATCAGTGCCACCTCTCAGTGCCGCCTATCAGTTCCCTTCAGTGCCGCCTATCAGTGCCTCCTAATCAGTGCCCACCAGTGCTGCCTCATCAGTGCCCATCACTGCAGCCCCATCAGCGCACATCAGTGAAGAAAAAAAAATGACCTGTTTGCAAAAGTTTATAACAAACTATGAAAAACTGTTTTTTTTTTCAAAATGTTCAGTCTTTTTCTGTTTGTTTAGTAAAAAATAAAAACCCCAGTAGTGATTAAATACCCCCAAAGCAAAGCTCTATTTGTGTGAAAAAAAATGATAACATTTTCATTTGGGTACAGTGTTGCATGACCGAGCAATTGTCATTCAAAGAGTGACAGCGCTGAAAGCTGAAAATTGGCCTGGGCAGGAAGGGGGGGGGGGGGTATAAGTGCCCAGCAAGCACGTGGTTAATTTAATATAAGCACCTAGATATTCAATTAAAAAAAGAGGTACAGTGCCATGAAAAAGTATTCATACCCCTTGGCACTTCCCATATTTTGTCATGTTATAACCAAAAATGTAAATGTATTTTATTGGGATTTTGGGTATTAAAGTGGCACATAATTGTAAAGTGGAAGGAAAATGATAAATGGGTTTCCAATTTTTTGCAAATAAATCTGTGAAAAGTGTGGGGCACAATTTGTATGGCGCCCCCCTGAGTCAATACTTTGTAGAACCGCCTTTCTCTGCGATTACAGCTGCAAGTCTTTTTGGGGATGTCTCTACCAGCTTTGCACATCTAGAGAGGGCATCTTTGCCTATTCTTCTTTGCAAAATAGCTCAAGCTCTGTCAGATTGGATGGAGAGCGTCTGTGAAGAGCAAATTTCAAGTCTTGCCCCAGATTCTCAATTGGATTTAGGTCTGTACTTTGACTGGGCCATTGTAACACATGAATATGCTTTGATCTAAACCATTCCATTGTAGCTCTGGCTGTATGTTTAGGGTCGCTGTCCTGCTGGAAGGTGAACCTCCTCCCCAGTCTCAAGTCTTTTGCAGACTCTAACAGGTTTTCTTCTAAGATTGCCCTGTATTTGGCTCCATCCATCTTCCCATCAGCTCTGACCAGCTTCCCTGTCCCTGCTGAAGAAAAGCATCCCCACAACACGATGCTGCCACCACCATGTTTCACAGTGGGGTTGGTGTGTTCAGGGTGAAGTGCAGTGTTAGTTTTCCGCCACACATAACGTTTTGCTTTTAGGCCAAAAAGTTCAATTTTGGTCTCATCTGACCAGAGCACCTTCTTCCACATGTTTGCTGTGTCCCCCACATGGCTTCTCGCAAACTGCAAACAGGACTTCTTATGGCTTTCTTTCAACAATGGCTTTCTTCTTGCCACTCTTCCATAAAGGCCAGAATTGTGGACAGATTCTCCCACCTGAGCTGTGGATCTCTGCAGCTCCTCCAGAGTTACCATGGGCCTCTTGGCTGCTTCTCTGATGAATGCTCTCCATGTCCGGCTGCTCAGTTTAGGTGGACGGCCATGTCTTGGTAGGTTTGCAGATGTGCCATACTCTTTACATTTTCAGATAATGAATTGAGCAGTGCTCTGTGAGATGTTCAAGTCTTGGGATATTATTTTATAACCTAACCCTGCTTTAAACATCTCCACAACTTTATCCATCACCTGTCTGGTGTGTTCGTTGGCCTTCATGATGCTGTTTGTTCACTAAGGTTCTCTAACAAACCTCAGAAAACTTCACAGAACAGCTGTATTTATACTGAGATTAAATTACACACAGATGGACTCTACTTACTAATTAGGTGCTTTCTGAAGGCAATTGGTTCCACCAGATTTTAGTTAGGGGTATCAGAGTAAAGGGGACTGAATACAAATGTACCCCACATTTTTCACATAGTTATTTGTAAAAACATTTGAAAACATTTATCATTTTCCTTCCACTTCACAATTATGTGTTACTTTGTGTCGGTCTATCACATAAAATCCCAATAAAATACATTTACATTTTTTGTAACATGAAAAAATGTGGAAAATTTCAAGGGGTATGAATACTTTTTCAAGGCACTGTAAATGAAACAGACGGTATTTGGGGAGGAATGAGCAGCATCCAGTCAGGACAGTTGTTACACTTACCACTGAATGTAGTCATGGTTCTTCTCTAGTGTGTCATACTGATCCTTCCAATTCCTGAGCAGCTCATCTATGTACAAACCTGAGTGTGAAACAAAATAAAACGAATGCAAGCGTTAATGAAAAGTGATGATGCTGACCAAAGCAACCAATTAGCTGTCCTTTCTAGTAGAGCTCAGAGAATAAAAGTAATCTGATTGGTTGGTATACCTGACTCTACACCAGTGTTCCCCAACCCTGTCCTCAAGGCCCACCAACAGGTCATGTTTTCAGGATTTCCATTATTTTGCACAGGTGATTTTGATCAGTTTCACTGCCTTAGTAATTACCACAGCTGATTCATCTGAGAGAAATCCTGAAAACATGACCTGTTGGTGGGCCTTGAGGACTGGGTTGGGGAACACTGCTCTACACAAATGAGCCATGCTGACTTTTCCCGTCCCCTCTCCTGAGATATTTTTGGCATTTGCATGGCTCCCAACTGTCCCTGATTTGGAGCAATGTCCCTCTGCCCCTCTTTCCTCCTCATTTGTCCCTCATGTTGGTCTGTTGGTTGCTGATCTATAGAGTTGTATATAAAATGCACTACTTATCTATCAAAAAGTGTTTCCCAGTGCTAAACCTTTCATCCAATTCCTAAATGGCTGCATTTGTAAATTCCAAAAACCAGTATAAATGAATAGTAGGGGTTAAAAAAAAGCGCTTGTGGATATAATGAATCATTTTTTGTAGAATTCTCCTTTAAGGGGGAGTGGCTGGGGGCGTGTCCTATGCCTATATACTTTTGCTAATAGGTGTTCCTCATTCCCATCTCAGAAAGTTGGGATATATGCATTTATATGTATGAATGTGAGTTAGGGACTTTAGATTGTAAGCTCCTTGAGGGTAGGGACTGATGTGAACGTACAATGTATATGTAAAGCGCTGTCAACACCTAAGAGAATCCTGGTATAAAACACTTCCAACTATTATCTTGTTAAAGTGTTACTAAACCCAGCAATATAAAAACAATCAAATTCCCCCCACAGTGCACATAGCTTCTAAAACTTCTTTTTATATCAAAATACTGCTGCTATATACCTTTTCTTCATCTGTATATTACAGTCAGGTGATAAACTGCAAGTAGCCAGGGCTTCCAGTGTTCATATAGGAGGAGATTTTGCTCTCTGATGATGTAACTTCCTTAGCATCAATGACCCTTCACCCACAATCCGGCCAGAGCTGATTGGTGCTTTGCCAATGACATGCTCAGTTCACAAATAAACAATCACTGCCTCTAGAAATGCACTGCAGTCTGTGTCCATGTGAAACAGGGAGATCGAACAGAGCATGTGCAACCTTTCCACACTGCCTGTGGGCCAGTTCACACCACATGCAGTCCAGTGCGTTTTTTTCCTGGATCAAAAACGCATGGAAAGTAGGTTATATGGCTTTCAATGGCTTAGTTCACACCAGTGCAGTCAGTTCCAGTGCATTCCAGCTCCAGAAAAAAAAAGTAGAACATGCTGCATTTTTCATGCACTGAACTGTACTGGAACGTGCTAAAACGCATCAAAAACGCACCGGAACGCACTGGAATGCACCAAAAATGCACTGGAACGCACATGCCCTATGGGGGGGAAAAAACTGCACCGGACTGCATCAAAAACGCACCGGAACGCACTGGAATGCACCTACATGCACCAAAAACACACTGGAATGCACATGCCCTATGGGGGGGGGGGGGGAAACTGCACCGGACTGCATCAAAAACGCACCGGAACGCACCGGAATGCACCAAAAACGCACTGGAACGCACATGCCCTATGGGGGGAAAAACTGCACCGGACTGCATCAAAAACGCACCAGAACGGACCGGAAACGCATTAAAAACGCGCATGCAGAAAAGCATCCGGAACGAATCCGGACTGCGTTTCTATGGTGTGAACTGACCCTGCATGTAGTATAGTGTATAGTCTAAGATAGTAGACAGGGCACGAAGGAAATGTCTGGCCATACAAGATCAAAGCGCCTTTTTACACAATACAGAGGATTAACCCCTAAGTTACACAGTGAGTATAGCAAGCATGCTATTCTGCATATACAGACAGATTTTACTGTTGTGGGTTTAGTAACACATTAATGATATCTTTATTAAAAAACGGGACAATATGTATCCACAAGCAATGAGCCCCTGCTGATGAAATGTAATCTTACATAGGAAGTGAGGAGGTCTGTACAATGGACACACAGACAGTAATAAAGCTTTTGCAGGGTTTCTCACCCTCTACTTTAAAAAACAATGTTTTACCACAGTTTTTCCGACTTTCACACTTGTGCGACCTGAAAGCAGCGATTTTGAAGTGACTTGAAGCAATGCCTGTGTAATCCTGAGGTCTCAAGTCACATGAAAATAGGACCAAAGTAGTGCAGGGACTACTTTGAAGTCGCACAGATATGAACGGTACTCATTGGAAATCATGGGGTATGACTTGTCATGCGACTTTGCAGTCCCAAGTCGCATGACAAGTCACACAATTGTGAAAGGGGCTTTGCACTCACTTTCTATTTCAGTGAAAGGCACAGAAACGGGATTCACTCTGTCCCAAATTATACATTTTGACTGCAGTTGCACTGTTTCCTCACCACTCATAATATACAAAAAATGTTACTTTGAATTTTATACAACACGCTGAAAAAAGAGCTAAAAAAAAAAGTATTTAAACAAGCTTTATTTCTGCAATGCACCAAAATATAAACAGTCTATAAAGTTATCTCACAAGGTGATCTCCCCCTCAGTACTCACCATCTGGCTTGAATTTCATCCGGTTTTGGTAAAACATCAGATTGGGCATCTCATCCTGCATGAAAAGATAAGAAAGGCCATTTACCCTAGGTTCACAGCTATGCGTGTTTTAGTGCGTTTTGCAGTTTGCAGAAACGCACTACATTCCAATTGACATAGTTTCCTATGGTACAAGTTCACATCTATGTGTTTTTGGAAAGGGTCAGGGACTTTTTTTTTTCGCGTTTTGCGTGTAATAGACTTCAATGGAATTGCACCAGAAACACAAGTGTTGTGTTTGTGATGCGTTTTTTTATATGTTTTACATTTTTGTTATTTTAACACTGTATATAGGTGGTTGTTAAGCAGGGGGCCGGGAAGCCGGCCGCCGCGTCCTTAACAACTGATGAGTCATTACCACTGTGTCCAATCACAGAAAGAGTCGGTTCACCGGTGGCGCGGGTGTGTGCCCCAGACCAGGCAGGACAAAATCATGCACAGGTACATGATTTTGCCCAGAGGGGTCACCCCGCTGCAATAAATGTATGTGGGGCGGTCTAGAAGCGGGCGTTTCGTCACAGATTACGTGACTTTTTCACATACCCTTGAAAAAGTCATGTGATCTGTGACGAAACGCGTGTCGGGCAGGGGCCTGTGACGTCACGACGTTGCTGCATTCACCGCTCGTTTTGAGTACTTGCAGCAGCCCTTTACGCAGTGACTAGGAGATGCTTTCTCTTTTCCTTTGATGGACGCAATGCCCGAGTGTGCCGGTGTTTGCACACTTTCAAATGTGAGTGCACCTTTGTGTTTTTACTAAGCACTATATAGCCTTTTTATTTGCATATACCACTACCATCAATGCGCACTGGAGTTCGCCTGAGCTGATCTAAGGAGGATCTGCAGCCCCAGTGGGGAAAGTGCGACTTGGCCCATTAAGGGTCGCACAGGGAGGTGAGCACATAAGTGTGTCGGTGGTGGTGTGTGGTCCCACATTTCAAGCACTTGTGTATCACAGCAATTGACCTGGATGATTATTTTTAGAAGCACTGTGGCACTTTATGAATTTTTGCACTAGAAAAGAAGCTGAGCTTATTGCACCTATTGGATGGACTATTTATCACTATGTGATTATTTGTATGAACTTTTGACCATTATCAACCTAGGATTGTTAGCAATTTTCTTATACACTGTATGCACTTTTAATCTTGTACGTTTGAGTATGACCATGAGGTGGCACTAGATATACTTATTTAAACACAGTATGTTTTTTGTATATTATATTAACAAAAACAAATTTTTCTGATCTTTGCGCTGCACCATACTTATCTATTATATTTTACATTCAATTTGCAGCTGTCCCCTGCAGTACCTCTTCTCTGCCACAAGATGCCAGCAGTCTATTGGGATGAATGACATCCATCATTAGTCAACCCACTTCCTGTGAGCCCAGGTCATCATGGACAAGCTCCCTGGGCTCACAGTATTTCTGGACAGTACAGCATTTACACATCATGTTACGATCGCTGTGCTGTCTAGGGATAAGCACAACTCCCCAGTGACCTTAAGGGAGAAGGAGGGGCTTCGATGGAGAGTGGGAGAAAAAAAAATTGAGCTGGGCATAAACCGTTAAGCTACCGGCCACTCACAATATAAAAGGAAGGTTTGGACAACACAAATGATGTAATGAAATTAAACCAACTGGTCGCTTATTGCAAAGTAATGAGAAGCAAAATATGAAAAAATGTTTTGTTCTAACTTAAAGCGGACCTTCAGCTATTTTTTCAACTTTCCTTGTTGTTTTAACTTTGGATAGTAAAACATTTTTTTTTCTGTCAGTAAATACCTTATATGGCCCACTTCCTGTTTCTTGGCTGGTCATTAGCCTCGGCTTATGACATCATGCACAGCTCACTCACTCACTCTCGTGAGTTTGCCAGGAAGGGAGGGGGGATAATTAATAAGAGGGCCAATGAGAGCTGCAAGGCTGCAGAGCTGGAGGTGTGTCTCTGTGTACATCCAGGAAGTGAACAGGCAGCAGCTTCAGCTGCCCACAGTTAAAATGGCTGCAGCCACACTCAGTGGAGGGAGATCTCTGCAGCATATTTGGCGAGTGCAGAATCACAGTATATATAAAATAATATGCAAAGTGGATGGAGGGAGGCTTCAGAATTGCAAAGATGTTTTTATTACAAATGATGTGAGCAGACTGCAGTTCCTCTTTAACAGGTATAGTCCCATACCCATCAATCCTGAGAGAAGATTCAAATAAGCTTACCGGGCTACTCTGGTAATTGGAACCTAAAGGCCGGAATCCGTGTCTGTAGCCCTGCATATTCCGTGCAGCTTCAGAAAACATATACTGTAAAGAAGAGAAAGAACAATAAGTCTTTGATGTAATCATGCACATCAAGGCTTCATACACACTGGGCATTTAGCCCCGATGCATGAGGCTCCAGCATTTCGCTGCGGCTGTTAGGCACAGAGGCACCATCCAGCCCCGCTACTGGCAGCCTGTCAAACTCCATGGGAATCTGACAGCTGCTGTGGCTGGATGGTGCACTCAGTGGTACTCCCATTTAGGGCAATATACACCTAGGGATAAAAATGCCCGTAACGCAGATTGCTTGCTTTCTGGGCACTCATCCCTAGGCGCATACTACCCTAAATGTGATACTAAACACAAGCTGTTTAATTTGCATTATCTCTTCTCTTTCTATATGGGGATGATGGCACTGTAATTATTTTAATAAATAAAACATAAAAGTACCTTTTTCTCTAATCTATATCCAGCTGTCATATGACCCAGATCTTTCCCAGCCTGTCTGCAGGGAAACATAAGCAGGAGGAGCTTCTAGTCCTCTGCTGCTGGTCACATGTTCAAAAAAAAAAAAAACAGCCTTTGGAAAACTATACAAATCAATAATATCAATAAACTCATTTAAATTGACATACAAATTTATATTCGAAATCAAATCTTTATTATTTTTTAACAATAACATGTTGTGGATGGATTTCTGCCAGTCACAGGCTCTGTCACCTCCCTCCAGCCGGTGTCTTAGAATAAGAGGGAGGTGAATCCTCCCTCAATCTACATGTAATATTCCACCCCCATTGTGTTTAACTGGTTAGTGGGCATGGAGGAGGGAGGGAGGGAGTGGGCTGTCATTTACCACTGTGTATACACCCACGCGGGGCTGGTGCAAGGGTTTTTGACACCCTAGGCGAAACCTCATTTTGCCACCCCCTTGGCTCCACCCCTTTGCCCTGCCCATATATACCTCACCTTGTTGGGGTGCTGCCAGCCATGGCTCTCCGGTGACATGATCTAGGCAGAGCGGCCTCTGAGGGGGGGGGGGGGGGTAGCCAGTCGCGGCTCTCTTGGCTGTGATGACATGAATGATCCATGCAGAGCAGAGAGCAGTGCCGAATCAAAAGCAGCCGGGCACCCTAGCTGTAAAGTGGTAAAGCCGGCCCTGCACCCACATGTGTGACTCCATAGTCGCATTGACTGCTCAGATGTGATAGGAAGGAAATACTCAGCATAGAATCTCACTGAAAACTGAGCATGTGCAGAAGCTGCCAACACTGCTCTGCAAAATGCCTAACTGCATTGGGGACATGAAAAGAAGGGGAAAGTAGAGAATAGCATGATCAACCAGGTTTTTTGCAGAATACAGAAAAGGAATCTCATAGTGACTGAGAGAGTGTGAACAGCATGTAATACTACATTTACTAACCACTTCCAGCCCAGGCCTATTTTGGCACTCCTCTCCTACATGTAAAAGTCATAATTTCTTTGCTAGAAAATTACTCAGAACCCCCAAACATTATATATATATTTAGCAGAGACCCTAGGGAATAAAATGGCGGTGGTTGCAATTTTTTTTATGTAACGAGGTATTTGCGCAGCAATTTTTTGAAAAAAAAACTTTCATGAATTAACAAAAACAAAACACTAAAGTTACCCCAATTTTCACTGGTGGAAAGTTGAAATTAAATTACAAACTGCAGAACTCAGTGAGGAGAGCAATGAGAACTGATTGGAGGGACACTCCCCCTTCACACAGCAACAGAGCTGAGGCTGTCAATCACAGGCTCTGTGCTGGAGATCCATCCTCTGTCAGAAATGCTTCATGCTGACAGCAGAGGAATGAAGTAGCAGACAGAAATGACACTTAGTGTTTCTAATTGAGACAAGCACACGCTATAGATATGCTTTGTTCATAATTCATGTCTGAGATTTACAACCACTTTTATATTAGCGAGGAAAGATATTCCTTCCCTTCCAGTCCATGTATTGAGTATAAGAAATGGGGAGTGTGTTTGTCACTGGGACAGGAATGTAAAAACAGCAAAAAACAAAAACAAAAAAAAAACATTATTGGAAATGTTATCCCTTCTTAACTGAAGACTAAAGAGTACCCATAGTTTAGTTACTCCTATCTGCAGCTAGACATTTGATTACCTTGTATTGTTTAGGCTTTCTTCTTTCCGGGTTTCTGCGTCTCTCTTGTCCCTAAGGGGTATAAAGATGCAAATTAATAAAAATAAGAGCCAGAAGGGTCAAATCACTAATGCCTCATGCATGTAATATTCAAAGTGTCATTTCGTTATAGTTAAAGTGTTACTAAACCCACAACAGTCAAATCTGTCTGATATGCAGAATAGCATGCTTACTGTACTCACTGTGTAACTTAAGGGGTTAATCCTCTGTATTGTGTAAAAAGGCTGTTTGATCTTGTATGGCCAGATACTTCCTTCTTGCCCTGTCTACTATATTAAACTATCCTATACTATATACTACATGCAGGCAGTGTGGAAAGGTTGCACATGCTCTGTTTGATGTCCCTGTTTCACATGGACACAGACTACAGACTACAATGCATGTCTAGAGGCAGTGATTGTTTATGTGTGAACTGAGCATGTGATTGGCAAACCACCTATCAGTTCTGGCCGGATTGTGGGTGAAGGGTCACTGATGCAAAGAAAGTTTCATCATCAGAGAGTGAAATCTCCTCCTACATGAACACTAGGGAAGCCCTGGCTACTTGCAGTTTATCACCTGACTGCAATATACAGATGAAAAAAAGGTATATAGCAGCAGTATTTTGATATAAAAAGACGATTTAGAAGCTGTGTGCAATGTGGAGTTCACTATATCTATGGAAATCTCACCCTTTCAGTCTACACAGAAGTCCTGATTAGGCTCCGCCCACAATCTGACCCTGAAGCCCTGCCCACCCCCACCTATGTCCTGCCTTTGCCCGCCCACTGCTCCGTCTATACAGTCAGCTCCTAGGTTGGATTTTGTTCTGTCGGTTTACAAATTACCAGAGGAGAGCAGGCAGGGAGAAGCACACAGATTAATAGACAGATCTATGTGAAAACGAATCTGTAATGACTTATACTGTCTTACATAGCACACATCCAGCTATTGATTGGCAGATGGGTGTGTGTTATGTAAAATAGACTGTGCGCCATAGAAAGCTGGAGGACTGTTGGATAGACAAGCCACTTCACTGAAAGGAAATGACATCTGAGCTCTGCTCTGCTGAACACCTCCCATCATCTCTAGCAGTGTATAGCAAAGAAGAAATGAATGGGGGATTACAGACCACACTTGAAGCTTCATGGTAGGAAAATAATAATTTCAGTTATGTTTATAACCATGTGTAATTTTCAGGTCTTTATATGAGGATTTACTAAAATATGTATGTTGTCTTTAGTTGCACTTTAAGGTTTTTCACCTTAAAGCGTAACTGAGATAAAAACATTCCCCTCTGGGTAATCTATGTACATTACAAGGACTTTAACAACTTTTGTTGCAGATTCCTACCTTTTGTTATTCTGAAGAAATCCCAGTTTATTCCTTTGTGCTAAATGAGTCTAATGGGAGTGGTTTCATAATTATCAACCAGCTAATGCAGAATCAGGGCTCCAATGAGGAGAGTTACAGGGTCTGCATCCCTTTAGATGTTATTTCCTATTGGGAGTATCTTACCAAAAATTAGTTTTTTGTTGCAGGGGATGCCAAAAATGTGACTTGTATCTTAGGCAGACTTCTAGGAAAGTCAGTGAGCCAATCACACAAGCAGAAATTGATGTTTCTGGGGGGTGTTCTGTACATATTCTGTATACATAACACCTTCAGGTAGCCATATTGCATTGCGCTTTACAGAAAATTACAGAGCAGCAGATTTAAAAAGGAAAGGTCATTTTTAATAACATTCAATTACAATATGACTTTTGTCACAACTGTATATACTGTACTCTATTCGTTTTTTTTATTTGCTATTTTTTTCCCCATGAAAGTGGAGTTACCCTTTAATGCATTCTATGCATTAAGGTGAAAAACCTTCTGCGCTGCAGCTGCCCCCCAGACCCTCCTTTTTTCTTACCTGAGCCCGATCCGATCCAGCGATTTGCTATCTCTCTCCTCATTGGACAGATGGATGGCAGCAGGAGCCATTGGCTCCCGCTGCTGTCTATCAAATCCTGTGACACGGGAACAGGGGGCGGGGCCGTGTCTCGCTGTCTGTGTCAATGGACGCGGCACTGGGACTCGTGCCCACACGGGTGCCCCCATGCAAAGTGGGTTTCCTTGGGAGCACCCGAGTAAAAGGAGGGGCCAGGAACATCGACGGGGGACCCTAGAAGAAGAGGGTTGTGGCTGCTCTGTGCAAAACAATTGCACAGATCAGGTAAGTATAGACATTATTATTATTATTACTATAATACAGGAGTTATATACTGTAGCGCCAACAGTTTACACAGCGTTTTACAATATAGACATGTTTGTTATTTTAATACAAAAATAAAAAAGTTTACACCCACTTTAATACCGCTTTAAGGTAAAATAGTAATTTTGAATTACATGCATGTAAAGGTCTTCTTTTCATTTTGGAGTAAGGAAGACTTAGAACCCCTATAAGGTGTTTAGTCGCCTCTGGAGAGAATTATCCTTTCTATTTTTCCTCATGACCCTTGTCTCTGGGGCAGAAAGTGGGACGCTCTACGAGAAGATTGTGCTTACTTTGGGGAGATCTCTACTCACTTCCTGTTGCGTCTCAAGACAGGAAATGAAGAAAAATCTCCCCCATAAATGAAACACAGACAGCAACATGCAGTTTGGTGCAGCACAATTTGTAAAAGTAGTCTGCTTTCCCTTGTGTTTGGCAGCCCATTGATATGAATTGGCTGTCAAAACTGCAATGCGAAGGGACGGACATGATCGTTGTGACCCGGCCCTGAGTGCATGTTTTAGGCTACTAGAGGGAGACGAAGGACAGGTTACAATAACAGGGATGGAGGTCTGCTGAGTGGCTATCACAGTGATGGTGAACCTTGGCACCCCAGATGTTTGGGAACTACATTTCCCATGATGTTCAACTACACTGCAGAGTGCATGAGCATCATGGGAAATGTAGTTCCAAAACATCTGGGGTGCCAAAGTTCGCCAGCACTGGGCTATCATATTGGTCATGACCATCTTGTTTCTATGAAATCCATCATGGACCCCATTGTGGGTCGTTTGTTTTTTCTAAGGATTCAAGGGACTCTGGCTTACATCATTATTTCCAGCATTTCGTCTGCTGATTGCTTGGCTTATGTACTGCAGGAATTGGGCTGCTGTTAGCCTGCTATATACGGGAGCAGTGGTGGCTGGTGGTAATTTTTTTGGGGGGGCAAACAGTAACACCCCCCTCCCCAGGTTGGTTGGGTCTTTGAGCACTTACCCCATCTATGGTGGGCAGCACTTCTCCCGGGCTTCCCCTTCCCCTGCTCTCCACGGGCATCACGGCGGCTTCCATCTCCTCCCTCCTCCTCAGCGCTTCTGATTGGTCGGATTGAGGATCAATGTTTCAATAGCAAATATTCATTCGCTGTTGTAACACCTGGATGGGCTCCGAGCTCAATGCTCTGCGACATGAGCCCACCCTATTTTGAAGCATATTAGAGCCTCTGGCTCTAATCAGGTGCTTTAAAAAAACACCCCCAAAGCTGTAATTCATGCGCCCGGCATCCTGAAAGGGACCAGATGCATGAATAGGGGGTGATGGCCATGGATAATAGAGTATGGCGGTGGGTGCCCCCAATGGACGGGCTGCCACTGTCTGGGAGCTGCAATGCCCTCCTACCCACCTTTTGCTGAATGCGAGGGTTTGGGCGGGTATGTGTCTCCGCGCATTGGTGCCACGCCACCGCCCCGTACTTTCACCGATATGCCTGCGTACGCTTCATTGTCAACTTGGCTGACATCGGGAAGCTAGGTCTGAGCTTGGATGAGCGGCAGCCTTCGTTCTAGCTCAGACGCCTCCCCTTCACGTCAGGCCAGCGACCTGCTGTGAGCATAGAACACCTTCACCTGTTGGTAGTAAGTCCCTTTGCCAGCACATCCTGCGCACCTTGCACCTTATATCTTGGACCCTGGTTTTGTGTAGCACTACAAGGTAATTTATTCTGTGAGGTTTGTCTCACTCGCCCCTACTATCGCTGGGAAGGTGCTCGGTCACATCCCTTGGATATGTTTGTCCAATCACTCTCTCCATGTCATTTATTCACGGGTTATGGGCCCTTATCACTTCTGCAGCACACCTGCATTGAATATTCACTGCCATTTACAATATAATTCAATGTTATTATATTCACAGAATGGAGCCCTTACCTATTATTGCTTGGACATCTTCCCTTTTTTTGGGGGGGATTATACACATGCTCCCCACCTCTCCACAGGCCCTAGTCTCCACAGCTCCCAGGACAGACTTCCTATAGGGCCCATGCTCGCTAGCTTTACATACCTTGTACTCAGCTGACATGTAAGGCTTTCCCCTCCTCTGGAACTCTCTACCTCAACCTGTCCGGCTATCCCCTACTCTTTCTACCTTCAGGCAATCCCTGAAAACTCATCTCTTCATTGAAGCCTATCACACCATCAACTAATCTTTTACCTCTTCCATCAACTCATTTACCACAGTTAGAACCTTTTGTACTACCTGCTTCACACTATTAGATTGTAAGCTCTTCTGAGCAGGGCCTTCTTAATCCTCTTGTCTGTTATTGTATTGTAACTGTACTGTCTCCCTTTTATATTGTAAAGAGCTGTGTAAACTGTTGGGGCTATATAAATCCTGTAAACATTAAAAATAATAATGGAAGGCAGTCCTTTTTACTATACAGTATGTGATGTTGTTGTTTACATTTCTATACATGGTTTTCAACAAATTTGATGTGTCTACAATAGGGCTCAAAATTTCAAGTCCTGAGCTACTAGCCAGATCTTAAGGATTACTCGCCACCAGTTGCCCCACCCAACCCCAACCATGCCCCGCCCCCAATCCCGCCCTTAAACACACCCTCATAAATTATCTCATGAAATTACACTTTAATGTTTTATGCAGAATTAAGTTACAAAAATAAATATTAACAATAACTTCATCAGTGCCCATCAGCACAGCCTCACCAGTGCCCATCAATACAGCATGACTAGTGCCGGTCAATACAGTCTCACCTATGCCTGTCAAAACAGTCTGTGCCTGTCAGTAAAGTCTCACCTGTGCCCTTCACCTGTTCCCGTCAGTACAGCCTCACCTGTGCTGTCAGTACAGTCTCACCTGTGCCAGTCAGTACAGTTTCACCTGTGTCCATTAGTACAGCCTCACCTTTGCCCATCAGTACAGCCTTACCTGTGCCCATCAGTACAGTCTTAACTGTGCCTATCAGTACATTCTCACCTGTGCCCATCAGTACAGTCTCACCTATGCAGAGAAAGGGTCGAGCTGGCCAATCATCGGAGAGCGGGGATTGCTCGCTGTAACAGCTTTCATTTAAATTGCACCATTACACAGTCCTGCCTCCTTGCCCGGCATTGGACTGGTGTTCTGTCTATCAAATGCGCCGGGCGAGGAGGCAGGACTGTGTGACAATGAGCCGCGATAGGAGCCCAGCAATTCAAATGAAAGCTGTTACAGCGGGCAATCCCTGATGATCGGCCAGCTTGACTCTTCCCCTCCTCTCTTCCCCTGGCTGGGAGAACGGTTCCCGTTTAACCCCGCCTGCCGGCAGTGCTCCCCCCCCCGAGGCAGCCCACGTTCGCCAGCCCTCATTTTCCACTCACAAAATGCGAGTAGGCGAGTGGAAAACTTTAGCGCTGGTCTACAATATCTATATGTATTCATTGTATGCTATATGTCATGGCACTCAATGTCTAAGACAATAAATATCGTTTTTTACAATGACCATTTTGATTAGCCACATCATACATATCTCATTCAAATTCCATACCCTTCTCTTATATGTACAGGGATGCAGGGGTGGAGATGCATGGCCCCATGCGTCTCATTTAAAGTCCCAAAACCCTCCTTTTGCAGATGTACTTTAGAACTTTTCCATTACCTTGGGATAGAGCACGTCTTGGCTACCCACTGAAGACCTCTCTGTCTCATCTTCATCCTCCTCCCAGGTTGAGTCGTAAGAAGGGGAAGAATCAGAGCAACCCATTCTGTGACTTAAAACACATTTAACTTAATATGAGAAAAAATTATACAAAAGAACCTTTTCAAGTATATATGCATAATGACCCCCACGTCCATTGAGACAGAAACTCCAGGCAAACAACTAAATGCACAGACGAAAAACACATATGTGGGAGCTGCTTTACCAGCTAAGGATTTGTATTTCTGTCAATGCATTCCTGAGATTTACACAGCTCTGCCACACAGCACAGTCTGCCAATTTTTCCCTTCCGCAGTCAAGTAACATTTACAGGTCTTGCCCCTCCCCCAGACTGTGACTGGGCAGTGAAGGAGAAGCAGCAGACTGAGGAGCTCATCTGTCACTCCTCTCTCCTCCTATCAGCATATCCCGTGTTAGCACATGAGCATAGCACTGCGCCGCACCTGATTGGTGCTGCTTCTCCCCCTCCCATTCTGAGCTCTGCTGTACAGGAATTGCACTTGGCTACTACCAGGTTAATTTAGAAATTTACACTTCTTGCATTTAAAGAAATATATTGTGTATTAATGATTACAAATAAAATTAACTTGTGTCTTTAAGACCCTTTCATACTGAGGCGTTTCTAAATTGCCTGTAAAACAGGGAGAGCTTTTCAGGTGTTTTTGAAGAGCTTTCCATTCATTTCAATGGAGAGGGCGTTTTTTCACTGCCCTGCCCCTGTGTGAAAGCATTCATTGATTTTAATGGAAATAGGTTTTCGTGGGCTTTTCGGGCACTTTTTTATTAGCATGAAAGTGCCTGAAAAGCACCTCAGTATGAAAGGGGTCTGTGCCAGGATTTCATATATGAACCTTTGCTTTCTCTGTTAGTTGGCAAACTCAGGCACTAAAAAGACAGATGTTCATTTCTTTTTTTTAGGATTATTGGAGTGTAAGCTGTGTTTAGGAGAATCTCATTTCAATATCCCTTACATAATCAATGTTCATTGATTTTTTTATTTAAAAACATAAATTTGTTAAACATTTTTAAAAAAAGTTAAAAACAATAAAAATAAAAAACATGTAATTCATGCAGGTTTAAAAAAAATGTAGAACCCACTCAATCCTTTACAACACAGGGAGCGCTCTTCTGTTGCTTGTCTACCATCTATAAAGTTCAACCACGTTGTGTGACCAGAGATTTCTGTAAAATCATATTCTTAGGGAAAATTTAACTAGAGAAAATCAATAGATCCCTCCGTCCTCGCTAAACAGCATGACAGAGGAATCTCCACTTCCAGCGATTGTATATAGACAACCAGCAGCCACAGCTGCCTGAATACCCAAACAGTGACTGCATCTGATAGGATGCAGTTATGGTTCTGTTAATAAATTCCCACCTGGCTCAGCTATTTAAATGGTCTTTTGCAGAGCCAGGTGCTGCCAACAGGGCCATCCATGGCACATAGTTTACCCAGTAGGGCAGAAATCATCTGAAATTCAAGCCATGTATGGGCAGCTTTGGTCCCATGGGCTTTATTGAAGATATATACCTCATTTACACAGGTATCTGAAATAAGGACAATTCTTTGCCCTGGGTAACCAATTAAATAGCTTTAACAAGTGATATACAGTGTCTTAAAAAGTATTCATACCCCTTGAAATTTTCCCCATTTTCTCATGTTACAACCAAAAATGTAAATGTATTTTATTGGGATTTTATGTGATAGAGCAACACAAAGTGGCACATAATTGTGAAGTGGAAGGAAAATTATAAATGGTTTTTCAAATTTTTTACAAATAAATGTATGAAAAGTGTGGGGGGGCATTTGTATTCAGCCCCCTTTACTCCGATACCCCTAACTAAAATCTGGTGGAACCAATGGCCTTCAGAAGTCACCTAATTAGTAAATAGAGTCCACCTGTGTGTAATTTAATCTCAGTGTAAGTACAGCTGCTCTGTGAAGCCCTTGGAGGTTTGTTAGAGAACCTTAGTGAACAAACAGCATCATGAAGGCCAAGGAACACACCAGACAGGTCAGGGATAAAGTTGTGGAGAAGTTTAAAGCAGGGTTAGGTTATAAAAAATATCCCAAGCTTTGAACATCTCACAGAGCTCTGTTCAATTCATCATCGGAAAATGGAAAGAGTATGGCACAACTGCAAACCTACCAATACATGGCCGTCCACCTAAACTGACCGGCCGGGCAAGGAGAGAAGCAGCCAAGAGGCCCATGGTAACTCTGGAGGAGATCCACAGCTCAGGTGGGAGAATCTGTCCACAGGACAACTATTAGTCGTGCTTTCCACAAATCTGCCCTTTATGGAAGAGTGGCAAGAAGAAAGCCATAAAAAGTCCCGTTTGCAGTTTGCGAGAAGCCATGTGGGGGACACAGCAAACATGGGAAGAAGGTGCTCTGGTCAGATGAGACCAAAATTGAACGTTTTGGTCTAAAAGCAAAACTCTATGTGTGGCAGAAAACTAACACTGCACATCACATTGAACATCCCATCCCCACTGTGAAACATGGTGGTGGCAGCATCATGTGGTGGGGATGCTTTTCTTCAGCAGGGACAGGGAAGCTGGTCAGAGTTGATGGGATGATGGATGAAGCCAAATACAAGGCAATCTTAGAAGAAAACCTGTTAGAGTCTGCAAAAGACTTGAGACCGGGGAGGAGGTTCACCTTCCAGCAGGACAATGACCCTAAACATACAGCCAGAGCTACAATGATTAAAGCAACGTTTAGATCAAAGCATATTCATGTGCAGTGGCAGCTGGTGCTCAATATGTTGGGGGGGTGGCAAACAAACCTGCCCCCCTCACTCGCACCACCACCATTGTTCTGCTTTGTGCAGTGCTCTGCACCCCGAGCCCACCCTCAGGCTCTAATCATTGAAATCCATACATCCGGGGCCCCGCATATAGATTAGGGGGTGCGGCGCCCCTGTGCCCTTTATGGATGGTCCGCCACTGTTTATATGTTAGAATGTCCCAGAGTCAGAGAAAGTGATGTATTCTATCAATGAATGCAAAGCTTCCTCTGATTGGCTGATTCAGAGAGGCGGGCTGATGATGTCACACCTCTGATTGAGCCACTCAGAGGAAGCTTTGCATTCATTGATAGAATACATCGCTTTCTCTGATTGGCTGAGCACCGCTGCTGTAGACTCTCCTGTGTTCCGTGTAGAAGTCTCCACTGACATCAGGAACACAGTGCAGTAGGCTGCTTGTAGCCAAAGCTACATACAGTTTATACTGCATATCCAGCGGCCTCACAGGTTAGTGAGTGACATAGTTTGTTTATGCCAGCTTGGCCCAAATGACCGATGTAAATTGTGTGAAAACCTGGAGTTCTTCTTTAACATATATTCACACAGGCCGCCCGGGGTGCAGAGTTTGCTGCATTCAGTGCTATGGTGCTATGCACCCTGTGCCATGGCCACATACAAACTGGTTGATTAGCTGCAGTCAGCTTGTTCGCAGCCAAGACTCAGCAGAAACGCAGGCTCTACACTCACTGGCCACTTTATTAGGTACACCTGACCTTGCTAGTAGCGGGTTGGCCCCCTTTTGCCTTCATTCTTCATGGCAAAGATGCTACAAGGTGTTGGAAACGTTCCTCAGAGATTTTGCTCCATAGTGACACGATGGCATCACACAGTTGCTGCAGATTTGTTGGCTGCACATCCATGATGGGAATCTCCCGTTCCACCACATCCCAAACGTGCTCTATTGGATGAGATGTGGGGAGTGTGGAGGCCATTGGAGTGCAGTGACCTCATTGTCCAGTGGTGAGATGATTGGAGCTTTGTGGTGCATTACCCTGCTGGAAGGAGTCATCAGAAGATGGGGACACTGCAGTCATAAAGGGATGGACATGGTCAGCAACAATACTCAGGTAGGCTGTGGCATATAAACAATGCTCATTTGGTACTAAGGGGCCCAAAGTGTGCCAAGAAAATAACCCCCCCACACACCATTACACCACCACCACCAGCCTGAACCGGTGATACAAGGCAGGATGGATCCATGCTTTCATGTTGTTTACACCAAATTCTGACCCCACCATCTGAATGTCACAGCTGAAGACGGCTCTAGCGTGGACTTGAATTGCCAGGACAACATGGACGTGCACGAGGAGCTGCAAGGCGCGCTCTGTGATCACCCAGTCTATGAGACTTGGCTGATCACAGATCGGTGTAAGGGGCCGGTCCTGGCTCCTTACCAGATGATCAGCTGTCAGCCAATGACAGCTGATCACGTGATGTAAACAAAAGATCGGTGAGCGGCGCTTTTTTTTTTCCCCTCATGCCAACAGCGTGAGGGAAATAAAAAGCCAATGACCGGCTGCAGACAGAGGGACATCAATCCCGCACACGGAGAGGCAATTCTGCTATGCAGTGCCCTCCAGAGTCGTCTACCAGTGCCACCTACAGGTGCACATCAGTGCAGCCTACCAGTGCCACCTATTAGTGTCCACCAGTGCCACCTATCAATGCCCACCAGTGCCACCTAGCAATGGCCATTAGTGCTGCCCACAAGTGCCCATCAGTGCCTCATCATCAGTGCACATATCAGTGCTGCCGATCAGTGTCACCTACCAGTGCCCATCCGTGCCACACATCAGTGCCCTTCAGTGCCACCCGTTAATGCCACCCATCAGTGCCACCCACCTGTGCCACCCCATCAGTGCCCACCAGTACCACCTATCAGTGCCCATCAGTACCGCCTTATCAGTGCCACCTATCAGTGCCTAGTGCAGCCTCATCAGCATACATCAATGAAGGGGAAAAATTACCTGTTTTCAAAATTTTATAACAAACTATAAAACTGTTTTTTGTTTTTTTAATTGTCTTTTTTTTTTTTAGCAAAAAATAAAAAAACCCAGCAGTGATGAAATACCACCAAAAGAAAGCTCTATTTGTGTGAAAAAATGATAAAAATTTAATTTGGGTACAGTGTACCATGCCCGCGCAATTGTCATTCAAAGCGCGACAGCACTGAAAGCTGAAAATTGGCTTGGGCAGGAGGGGGATTTAAGTGCCCAGTAAACAAGTGGTTAATTAGTATGGTTTTCATCCAAAAAAAATCGTAAGAGCAAGACTACGCATGCTCAGAAACAAATACATACCTATAAAGCTATTCAACACATTACGTCACTTCTGACGTTGAATTCGGTCGTACGAGAATATTGCTAGTAACCTCTTCACTTTTAACATGAGACATGCATCCAACATAAAACGGACGTTCTGTCGTCTGAAAATCTATGCGTGTGTACAAGGCTTTAATACCCCTTTCTTCCCCATTCTGATGCTTGAACTTCAGCAAGTCTTCTTCACCACGTCTAAATGCCTAAAAGCATTGAGTTGCTGCAATGTGATTGGCTGATTAGCAATTTGTGTCACCAAGCAATTGAAGAGGTGTACCTAATAAAATGGCCGGTAAGTGTATATGCACAGTGGCTGCGTCTAGAGTCTTTCGGAGGCTCTATTCACTCTGAGCAGCGGCACGCCGGACATTGATTTGTACAGAGTACAAATCTGACAGCTGCTGTTCTTCACACACATTGAGGTGGATTTACTAAAGGCAAAATAGACTGTGCACTTTGCTCCAGAGCTTAGTAAATGAGCAGAAGCTCTGCTGACTTCCATCATCCAATCATGGGCAAGCAGAAATTGAGGTTTTTTTTTTTATCATTGCATGTGATTGGGTACTCTTTGCATAGTGAAGGTTTACCTGATTTATTCATTTCTGGAGCAACCACACAGTCCATTTGCCTTTAGTAAATCAACCCCATTGAGTGCAGGCAGTGTTTAGAACCCCCGGGTGAAAATCGAGGGCATTTCGCCAGCAACCACCCCTGTGCAGCCATGTGAATGTGATCTTACAGGGGGAGTCTGAATGTGATTGCTTACTAAGAGAAAATATGGACTATCTGATTAATCTTTTTTCAGATACCTTGATAAATAAGGCTAGGATATAACACTTGACCCCTTTAACGTTGAGTAGTAGCAGAAGAAGTTGAAGTAAAGCAGGTAGGAGGAGAGGTAAGCAGAGTCAGAGAGACCCCCGGAAGGTAAATAAGCTCACCTGCAGTCTGGTGACACCCCACAAAAGTTATCAGAAGTTCTCTGACACCAAAATAGATCTGATAAAGGCAGAGCAGAGGGCAGGCGAACAGGGAGGGGTGGATGACACTTTGTGGCTTTCACTTTCATTTCAAGCTTTTAACCCTCTCTTTGCTAAAAGCATTTCAAGCTTTTAACCCTCTCTTTGCTAAAAGCCTTTTTTTTTTTAGCATGTTAAAAAGCACATTTTTCACCTAAAAATGACTTAAAACTCCCAAAATATAATATATTTTCTGAAAGCAGTGACCCTGTATAATAAAATGGGGGCAGTTGCAACTTTCTATATAACATGATAATTACGCTACTGTTTATATTTTCTATAAAAAGTACATGTAAAGCGGTAATAAACCCAAACATAAAAATAGATCCTGGAAGCCTGTGCTAGCATTTCTCCTGCGGTGTTGCTATCAGTGTGTGAAGAGTGGGAGAAGAGGGTTGCATTGACTATCCAACACAATGGGCAGCACATTGAACACATTTTATAAGTGGTCAGAAACTTGTAAATAACTCATGAAAGAATAAAGTTACATTAAAACCAAGCACACCATTGTTTTTCTTGTGAAATTCCCAATAAGTTTGATGTGTCACATGACCCTCTTCCTATTGAAAAAAACAAAAGTTGGATTCAAAATGGCTGACTTCAAAATGGCCGCCAAGGTTACCACCCATCTTGAAAAGTTTCCCCCCTCACATATACTAATGTGCCACAAACAGGAAGATAATATCACCAACCATTCCCGTTTTATTAAGGTGTATCCATATGAATGCCATATACGACCCTGTAGTATAGCAGACATCTTGGGGAAGCAGCCTTGTCAATCTGGGTGGAGGGTAGTATGCAATGCATAGTTTAAGGTAAATCTAAAGGAAATTAAAAAACAAAAGTTGTATAGTCAGGGCGCTCTTTTTCTTTTTTTTAACTCTTTATTTAACCACTTCCATACCGAGCCTGTTTTTTGGGTTCGGTGTTACGAGTTAAAAAAAGGGATTTTATTATAACTTACCGTAAAATCCTTTTCTCCGAGTTCACTAACAGAGGCAGCTCTTCTTGACTTTGTGGGGTTTTATGTTCGTCTTACCAGGAGTTAACTAGGCAGGGAAAGAATTCAGCTGGCCCCTCCCCTGGGGGCCGTCCTCCTTTCCTACATTAAAACCCCCCCTCACAGAGAAGCTCTCCAGTTTGTACACAAGCCGTACCAAAACAGAGCCCAGAGGGGTGGGTGCTGCGTCTGTCAGTGAACTCGGAGAAAAGGATTTTACGGTAAGTTATAACAAAATCCCTTTTTCTCCTACGTTCACTGACAGCTCTTCTTGACTTTGTGGGGACGTCCCCAAGCTGTGTCAAAAAAGAGGGGTGGGTAAACGCAAAACAACTGTACCCAAGTGAACCTCTGAGGAGGCGCCAGACGCGCCTACACTGCCGCCTGCAGAACTTTGCGGCCAAAAGCAGCATCTGAAGATGCAAACACATCAACTTTGTAAAACTTAGTAAAAGTGTGAACCGAGGCCCAAGTGGCCGCCTTGCACACCTGTGACACCGAAGCCTGGTGTCTGAAGGCCCAGGAAGTACTAACCGCCCGGGTAGAATGAGCCGTGACCGGAAAAGGGGGAACCTTGCCCCGAACAGAATACGCATGGGTCACGGTTTTTCTAATCCACTGAGAAATTGTTGCCGAAGAGGCCGCTAAACCTTTGCGCGGGCCCTCTGGCAAAACAAACAGGGCGTCAGCTTTTCGAAAAGAAGCTGTAGCAGCCAAGC
>BLSH010184541.1:1097076-1115443 GCA_018402905.1 Glandirana rugosa
ATCCGAACCCCTCTGATCTTTGATCTCTTTCATGTTGTTCTGGTAGATCTTCACCTCTTGCCTACCCCTGCCATAGCACATTTTCATTATAAATTACAGCTGTCCCTTATGGAATTGTTTCAATATAAGCAAATTACATCTCATATCCAATCTAAACTCAAATCTTTAACTGGCCTCCTGACGCTGACATCATTTGAACTATCCTGTCAATCCAGAGATTTGATGAAAAGATGTCTCTCTACCCCATATGCTTTAACGGACCTGAATTGCAAACTCCCATAATGAAAATATGGGGAAAAGTCCTGAACGTTACCTTTGACTGGCAGGATTTTGCGAATGACTTATCTAAAATATCTATCAACACAATTCTTAGAGAATCCAAAGGAAAAACGCTGCTCAGATGGTACCTGGTGCCAACTAAAATTGCAAAGATACACTCATCAGCAGCGTCAGCTTGCTTTAGATAGTGTGGCCAACCGGGCACCATGTACCATATATAGCGGCAATGACCCAAAGTATCCAGGTTCTAGATTAACCTCATCAGGTTGGTGACAGGAGTACATGTCTCCAGGTCCCCAGAACTGCCTCTATTTCAGAAACTGAACCCCCGATATCACACCTCCCAACTTTTTGAGATGGGAACGAGGGACACCTATTAGCAAAAGTATGTAGGCATAGGACACACACCCTGCCACACCCCATTAAAGGAGAATTGTACAAAAAAAATGGATTGGTTAAACCCACAAGTGCTTTTTTTAACCACTAATATTCCTTTATACTGGCTTTTGGAATTTACAAGTGCAGCAATATAGAAATTGTATCAAAGTTTTAGCAATGGGAAACACTTTTTGATAAATAGTGTATTTTATATAAAACTATATAGATCAGCCCAAAATGAGGAACAAACGGGGAAGACAGAGGGTTCGCTGTCAAATCAATGGTTTGCTCATTGGAGCGGTTACCTCAAGTTCTTGGCTCTTTATGCTTTGACTGTTGATTGTTATCATGTGCTTCAGAACACCTTTGTTTTTTGTGTAACTAAACTTTGAATATGTACCGACGCCTCACAGGCAATATGTGAACTTTGTTCTATATGGGCAATGCATAATTGTTAAAAACTTCAATAAAGCCTCATGTGCACTGCTGCTGGTAAACGGACGTTTAGGAGCAGTTAGGCGTTTTTTTCAGCTGCCCCTGAACTCTCCTCTATGTTATCTTATCAGTACACAGGGTCGTTCATAGTCGTTTCCAGGCAGTTGAGTTTAGAGGCTTTTTTTGTAAAGCAAAAAAATGCATTCAGGAGGAAAGTTCAGAGGCATTTGAAACACCAAATGCCTGCAACAGCTTGTAAATACCGTAACACGTGTTTAGCAGCGTTTCGTTTACAGGCGTCTTTCATTTAAAAAAATAAAAATGCTTCTAGATGCAAACGCGGCACGTAAACGCAGCTAAACGGAGGTTTCGACTGGTTTCTAGCTGTCTGGTTAAAATCGTTCAGGGGAGGTTAAACAACGTCCCGTGTACATTAAAGCGTTTGTATCCCTGTCATTTTTACCTACAGGCAAGCCTATAATAAGGCTTACCTGTAGGTAAAATGAATATCTTCTAAACCTTTACAGATTAGGAGATATTCACCTTGCATGCAGCCGCTGACATCCCCGGCATATCGCCGGGACCTTGCCGGACAGGAGAGCTCCGGGAGCGACGTCTCACGGCTCCGGCCACTCACAGCGCCGAAGCCGCGAACCCGGTAGGAACCCCCAATGGAGGAGGTCAGCTCCCTCCAAGAGGGCCGAGCAGCCCTGACGGATCTTCGTTCTGAGGTATTTCATAATGAGCTAGTATGCCATGCATACTAGCTCATTATGCCTTTGCTTTACAGGTTTTGGGGTTTTTTTCAAAGTGTACAACCACTTTAAGCCTTAAAATCCTTGCAAAAACTAAACCCAATAGATATAGCTATATACACTGCTCAAAAAAATGTAAGGAAAACTTTAAAAACACATCAGATCTCAATGGGGTAAAACATCATGCTGGATAGCTATACTGATCTAGACAAGGTAATGTGTTGGGAACGAAAGGATGCCACATTGTTTGATGAAAATGATCAACCTACAGAGAGCTGAATTTACCACGAAAAAGTGAAAAAAATTATGCAGCAGGCTAGTCCATTTTGCCGAAATTTCATAGCAGCAACTCAAAATGGTCCTCGGTAGTTTGTATGGCCCCCACGTGCTTGTATGCATGCCTGACAACGTCGGAGCATGCTCCTAATGAGACGACGCATGGTGTCCTGGGGTACTTTCTCCCAGATCTGGACCAGGGCATCACTGAGCTCCTGAACAGACTGAGGTGCAACCTAGCGGCGTCAGATAAACAAGAACATAATGTCTCAGAGGTGTTCTATTAAATATACAGTAGGTCAGGTGAGCATGGGGGCCATTCATTGGTAATAATTCCTTCATCCTCCAGGAACTGGTTGTATACTCTCGCCACACGAGGCCGGGCATTGTCGTGCACCAGACGGAACCCAGGACCCGCTGCACGAGCGTAGGGTTTGACAATGGGTCCAAGGATTTCATCCCAATACCTAATGGCAGTCAGGTTGCCATTGTCTAGGTCTGTGCACGTCCCTCCATGAATATGCCTCCCCAGACCATCACTGACCCACCACAAAACCAGGCAAACTGAACGATGTTACAGGCAGCATTACGTTCTCCACGGCTTCTTCAGACCCTTTCACATCTGTCACATGGTGACAGGGTGAACCTGCTCTCATCTGTGAAAAGCTCAGGGCGCCAGTAGTGGACCTGCAAATTCTGTTCAATGGCAAATGCCAATTGAGCTCCACGGTGCCATGCAGTGAGCACAGGGCCCACTAGAGGATGCTGGGCCCTCAGGCCACCCTCATTAAGTCGGTTTCTGATTGTTTGGTTGGACATTCACACCAGTGCTGGTGGTCATTTTGTAAGGCTCTAGCAGTGCTCACCCTATTCCTCCTTGCACAAAGGGAGCAGATAGAGTTACAGAGTAACTGCCTAAATGCCTCAAAACGCGTTAGCCAGCTTGTCTATGACACCAGCAGGAGACGGTGGATTGGACACGTAGCTGTTCCAGTTCTGGATATGTCTGTTATTTGAATATGTTTGTGAGTATGTTTTTATGAATTCTATTAAATTTGTATCAAGGATAATGCGCTAGGCCAGTGTGCCCTTGTGTGCTTTTTTGTTTCTCCAGTGTGTTGGGACTTCCCCAGTCCATCAAGTGGCCACACGGTGGCGTGTTACCCGATATCCTTACAAGCAGATATCCCCTGCTCACCACTGCAGAGAAAATCTTCTCCTTGAGCGCAGGAAATAATTAGTACTTTGGTTGTTGTAAATGTAAATATCAGATCAGAACAAGCCATATAAACACAAATGCTAAAAAAAAAAAAAAATCAATAAATGTGGGTGCATCGCTGGTGACACTCTCAGGTTCAGGGCAGCTACTGCAATCCACAGCGCAAGGTATAAACAGATCATAGAAACTCAAGTATCAAGGCCTGAGAACAAGATCTAAGCACCACATCCCAAAACAAGTATGAAACCAAAATGATACACCGGGACTTTTAAAGAGGTTGTAAACCTTCCTGCACTATAGGTACTGGAAATATCTCCTAAAAATGCGTTTAGGAGAGGTTTACTGTATATCGCACCCATGAGGTCATTAGTGCATGCGCTCTGAAGGAACAGTGCCTGTGCCATGACCGGCGGCTCCCGCGCACATGCATGGGAGTGTCGTGACATGGCTCCAGCCACAGCCGGAGTCCGCAGCCCCAGAAGGAAGATGGGCGAAGATGGATGCGGCCTGCAGTGGGCACGACGCAGGCTTCGTTTTGCAGGTAAGTCTCACATAATGTGCTAGTATGCAATGCATACTAGCATATTATGCCTTTACTTTGCAGGGAAGATAAAAGGGGGAAAAAAAACAAACACACAGTTTACTTCCTCTTTAGGGTCAGTTCACATGCGGTTCAGTGTGTTTTTTTTATGCATCAAAAATGCACAGAAAGTAGGTTATATGGTTTTCAATGGCATAGTTCACACCAGTGCGGTCAGTTTCAGTGCGTTTAGTTCTAGGGAAAAAAAAAAAAAAAGTAACTGCATTTTTTCTGCACTCAACTGTACTGGAATGCGGTAAACCATATCAAAAACACACCAAAATGCATTAAAAAAAACGCCCCGGTACTGGCCCCTAAAGTTAAGAAAAAAGAGGGGGGGGGGGATGCACTGGACTGCATCAAAAACGGGCAAGCAGAAAAGCACCTGGAACACATCCGGACTGCATTTCTATGGTGTGAACTGGCCCTAAAAGGTACTATAAAGTCCGAAAAAAACAGTATTAGAAAACTGGATTTTTTCGACTTACCGTAAAATCCCTTTCTCTGAGTTCGTCGACAGGCACAGTGACTCTTAGGACTAAGTGGGTTATACTGCCCTCTTCAGGAGTTTACTAGGCAGAACAGGCAGTTCTAACAGCAAAAAGAACAGTAACACACACAGCGCCCCCCAGGGAGCAGTCCCCACTGGCAGATAACCCCACACCCAGGTCTGCTAGCTCAGTTTGTAACAAGCAGTGCAACTTCCAGAGGGGTGGGTGCTGTGCCTGTCGATGAACTCAGAGAAAAGGATTTTACAGCAAGTCAAAAAATCCTGTTTTCTCTTTCGTTTGTCGACAGGCACAGTGACTCTTAGGACTAAGTGGGACGTCCAAAAGCAGTGCCAAAAATGAGGGGTGGGTAACAGAACAACAACAGAACTACACCCAACCGAACCCTCAGTGAGGAACCACACGTGTCTCACAAGGCTGCCTGCAAAACTTTCAGCCAAACGCAGCATCCGAGGATGCTAAAACATCAACTTTGTAAAACTTTGAGAAGGTGTGCACAGAAGACCAAGTAGGTGCGTTGCACACTTGAGACACAGACGCCTGATGTTGAAAAGCCCAGGAAGTGCTAACCGCCCTGGTAGAGTGAGCCGTGACCGGGAAAGGAGGCTCCAGACCCTGAACAGCATAGGCTCAGGTTACAGTCTGTCTAATCCAATGTGATATAGTGGCCGACAAACCCTTGCGTGGGCTATCTACCACTAGAAAAATCGCATCCGACCTCCGAAAAGAGGCCGTGGTCGCCAGATACACCCGCAGGGCCCTTACAACATCCAGGGAGTGCAAGGCAACCTCCCTAGGATGAGAGGGACGCGGGCAGAGCGAAGGAAGGGCAATGTCCTCATTGATATGGATAGACGACACCACCTTCGGCAGAAAAGAAGGCGATGGTCGCAGAACCGCCTTCTCATTGTGTAGGACCAGATATGGAGACATAATAGAGCCGCCAACTCAGACACCCACCAAGCGGATGTGATGGCTACCAGGAAAGCCACCTTTTGCGAAAGCAATTGTAGCGATATCTCCCTGATATTCTCAAAGGGCTTCTGAAGGACCGTGTGTACCAAACTGAGGTCCCATGGCGCCAGAAGCGACCATACCTGAGGGGCGACATGTCAAACCCCCTGCATGAAAGTACGGATCAAAGAATGCGTCGCCAAAGTTCGCTGAAAAAAGATCGCCAGGGCAGAAACCTGACCCTTTATCATACTCAACGCCAGCTTCTGGTCGAGACCCTTCTGCAGAAAAGCCAGAACCCGGGATACCGAAAAAGATCGGGGATTCCACCCCCCATTCTCTCACCAGGCGATATAAGGCCTCCAGGTGCAGTGATAAATCTTCCTGGAAGTGGCCTTATGTGCTTTAAGCATGGTGGGGATCACTGAGTCCAAGACACCCCGATCCTTCAACACCCGGGATTCAATAGCCAGGCCGTTAAAGCCAGCAAGGGTAAAGCAGGATGCAAGATGGGCCCCTGAGACAGTAGGTCCTTAGGAAACGGGAGTTGCCAGGGGACGTCCACCACCATTTGAACTACGTCGGCGTACCAAGGACACTTTGGCCAATCTGGAGGTATGAGAATGGTCAGTATGCCCTCGGTTTCTATTCTGCGCAGAAGGCGCGGAAGCATCTTGAGAGGGGGAAAGGCGTAGAGGAGCCGGTACCGAGCCCACGGAGCACTAAATCACTACAGGAGCTACTAGGGCATCTGCCGCGTCAGCTAGGGGATCCCTTGTCCTGCACCTTCCGATTGAGACGAGACGCTAGAAGGTCCACGTCTGGAGTACCCCACCTCAGACAAATCTGATCGAACACATCAGGGTGCAGGGACCACTCTCCCTGGTCCAATCCCTAACGACTGAGGTAGTCCGCCTGCCAATTCTCTACGCCCAGAATGTGGACGGCGGAGATTGCCAGTACGTGGAGTTCTGCCCACAGCAGAATGTGAGCTACCTCCAAGGCCGCAGCCGAGCTTCTTGTCCCGCCCTGGTGATTCACGTATGCCACGGCCGTGGCATTGTCTGACTGAATCCGGACAGGGCACCCGTGCAGCCTCCTCGTCCAATGGGAGAGGCAGCACCTGATGGCCCGCAATTCCAGGACATTGATCGGGAGACGAGACTCCTTCGGAGACCAACAGCCCCAGGATGCCTCCCCAGCCGATCAGGCTGGCGTCCGTCGTGACCACCGTCCAATGGAGGGGGAGGAACGACTTCCCCAACAGCAGGGCCGGAACCTGCATCCACCAGAGCAGCGAAGTCCTGGTCCGGTGGTCCACCCTGATAAACCGATCCAGGGATGAGGGGGACTTGTCCACCTTTTGCAGAATCTCGCACTGCAGAACACGGGTGTGACACTGGGCGTATGGGACCGTCTCGAAGGTGGACACCATGAGGCCCAAGACCCACATGCAAAAGTGTAGGGAGGACCAGCTCTGGGACAGCAGGGACCGAACCGCCGACTGAAGCGTCACTTGGATGGTGGAAGGAAGACCTTCGCCTGGGCCGCATCCAGAATCAAACCCAAGTACTCCAAGCGGTGAGACAGAGTAATCACCGACTTTGGGTGACTGATCACCCAGCCGAACTCCTGCAGAGTGTGCAAGGTGATTGTCACATTGTCCCTGAGAGCTTGGGCAGGCTCTGCTTACAAGAGAAGGTCGTCCAGATACGCCACCACTGTGGGCACTTGGATGGTGGAAGGAAGACCTTCGCCTGGGCCGCATCCAGAATCAAACCCAAGTACTCCAAGCGGTGAGACAGAGTCATCACCGACTTTGGGTGACTGATCACCCAGCCGAACTCCTGCAGAGTGTGCAAGGTGATTGTCACATTGTCCCTGAGAGCTGGAGCAGGCTCTGCTTACAAGAGAAGGTCGTCCAGATACGCCACCACTGCGATGCCCCTCTGTCTCAGCAGAGCCAGAACCGGGGCTAACAGCTTGGTGAAGACCCGAGGTGCGGAGGCCAGGCCAAACGGGGAAGCCACAAACTGATAGTGATGCTCCCCGACCGCAAAGCGCAGGAAGCGCTGAGCGCATATGGGAACATGCAGGTACGCAACTTTGATGTCGAGGGAAGCCAGGAAATCACCCTGGTGCAGAGCCGCTACCACAGACCAGACAGACTCAATCCTGAACCTTCGTACACGCACGAAGCAGTTGAGGGCCTTCAGGTGCAGAATCTGGTGGACCCCATCCTTCTTCGGGGCCACAAACAGGTTGGAGTAAAACCAATGAAAATGTTCCGCACATGGAACGGGGACCACTACCCCTTGACAGAGTAGGTCCTGCACCGCCCCAAACAGGGCCTGTAGCCTGCAAGCAGGCAGGTGCAAGTTGGAGGCGAAGAACCTGTCCGGAACGAAATTCTATTCTGTACCCCGACGAGATCACCTCGTGCACCCATCAGTCCGAAATGCGGGAAGTCCACCGGTCCGCAAACCCCAGGAGACGTCCCCCCACCCGAAGTGCGGGTGGGGGCAGCCCTTCACGCGGAGGACTTATCCTTCAGCTTGTCGCACTTACGCTGCCAGGGGCGCTTCTGTCCACCCGCGGGTACTCCATACTCTTCCTGGACTCCGGGAGAAAGGTACTCTTCCCTCCCGTGAGATCCATAATAATCTCATCCAAGGAGGCTCCAAAGAGCCACCCACCCTGAAAAGGCAAGTCCGTCAGGGCCTTCTTAGATGTTTGGTCCGCTGACCAACATTTCAGCCAGTGCAAACGTCTGACCACCACCAAAGACACAGACGATTTGGAGATCAGGGGGGACGTATCCAGGGCTGCATCGCACAGATACTTAAGCCCCTGGACAAGCTGTTCAGCAAGTTCCACACAAGCAGGGGGAACCTTAGCATAGCTCATTTCGCGGTGTAACAGCTTTGCCCATTCCGTGAGCGTCTGTGACACCAGAGCTGAGGCCACAACAGGCCGCATGACCGACCCTGCCAGAACAAACATGGATATGACGATGGCCTCAGCCTTCCTGTCCACCGGGTCCTTAAAGGACGGCGTGCCTTCCACCAGGATCGTGGTCGCCTTGTTCAGGCGAGACACAGGGGGATCAACCACGGGGGTGTGTGATGCCCACTTTAACAGGCTGTCCTCGAAGGGATAGCGCACAGAGAAACGTTTGGGTATGGGAAGGGAGCTCTGAGGCCGTTCCCAGTCTCTGTAGACAAATTTATCCAGGAAAGACACACAGGGGGAAACCTTAGCCCCGCGGGCCGTTTATGCGACCTGAAGGGGACAGGGACTTCCTGCGAGGGTCCCGCCATATCATTCAACTTCAGGGTTTCACGCACCGCTGTGATCAGGGCGCTGACTAGTGCCTTCTCGCGCGCAGCAGTGGCTGCCGCAGATTCCTCCTCACTATTAGTAGTGCGTTGCTGCCTTGCCCGCCCGCCCGTCCTCCACACTTGCCACTGCTTTTGCTGCTGTCCCATAGGAGAGCTCTCCGTGCTGTGTGGGGGGTAAAACGGCGCCAGAATCCACAGGAACCGCCCCCCACACTCTCAGGTCGGCACACGTGCATAGGCCACAAGAAAATGGCCGCCACTGCACACTAGAGGCCATATCCCCAGTCAGGAACGCCGCGGCTACACCAAAATGGCCGCCGGGTGTCCCAGAGGCCGAACCATGTGGCCGGCCACAAGAAAATGGCGGCCAGGCCACAGCAAAATGGCTGCCAATCGATCTCCGGCTGCCCGATCGCCCAGCAGCACAAGGCAATGAGGAGGGGGGCAGCTAAGGCCCTGGACATCCCCCCTGGGAGCCCCGGGGGGGGGGGACAGCGTGGCACCGGAAGGAGGGGGTGGGGGAGGGGGGTGTGAAGAGATGGAGGGGGGGGGGGGACCAACCCGCCAGGGGGGGAAACCCGCCTGCTCCCCCCCAGATCCTAGTGGGAGAGGGGGGGGTGGCGTACTTACCCATCCAGTCGGGCGGGTGCTGTCGGCCATGGTAACACTGTGACATGGACTCAGGAGCCCGGTCACATGTGCACCCGAGGGGCCACCCCGTCCGGTTTGGGGCCTGACACGGCCGACCCAGCGTGGAGCCAAGGTCTGCGCGCGCTCGATGGCTGGCTGGGGAGACTACCTGGATCTAAAACCCAGCTACTTGATTGCAGTCTTAATCTGTTAGGCTGTCCTCCAAGACAGCCGAAGTGGACCCAGAGAGGTACCACAGATCCCAACAGGGAGCCAGGTCTACTCCTTGCACTAGGCAGAAAAACTGAGCTAGCAGAGCTGGGTGTGGTGTTATCTGCCAGTGGGGACTGCCCCCTGGGAGGGGCTGTGTCTGTTACTGTTCGTTTTGCTGTTAGAACTGCCTGTTCTGCCTAGTAAACTCCTGAAGAGGGCAGTATAACCCACTTAGTCCTAAGAGTCGCTGCTGTGCCTGTTGACGAACGAAGAGAAAGATCTTTTGTTTATACAGGTTAAAAGCTTGGCATAAGCACAATGGAAACATTAGTACTAACAAAATGTGGAGATACAATTATGTACCGCCTATACATCTCCATACAGTATACGAGCCCTGTATTGTCTACTGTTTAATCATGTTTACATATTTCCAGGTTCCCAAACATGGGTCCATCAGATATTCCAGCTATCAGGGATAAGGCCATTTTCTCAATCTTCTGCAAAAAAATCTGATTCCTCAGGGGGATATATGAATGAGATTATAGTAATCAAAGTGCTGTATTCATAGGCTAAAGAGGCTGCAGGGGGACATGAAATTTGTCGGTTTAGGTGCCCCAGAAAACAGAAAGGGGCAAACACCCCACTATGTCACTACAAGATATCTGATTTGTAAATGGGATCCAAGCCTCTTTACAAAACGCTATCTGCGGATATCCTCATCCATATTTCTGCATAGGATATTCTCCATTTTACATCTTATGTTGGGGCAGTTATTAAATACATTAAGGTAAAAAACCTTGAGGCTTTAGAACCGCTTTGAGTCATTCCCTCGATTATTGGAACTTGGTTTGGTTATCCGCTCAGCAGATGAGCGTTAAAAGCCCCAGGTTCTAGACTCGGGATAAACTGGGTGCTCCGCGTGTCTTGGATGTCGAAGGTTCACATGTATTCTGCCTATAAACCACAGAATCTCTTGATCTTACTCTCTGTGCATCACATCTTGGGAATGCTGTAATTATCCCAATTCTTCTAATGAATCTATATCTCTGCAAAGGGTTAAATTTCAATTGCTGTCATATGTAATAATGTTTGTACTCTTTGTACTCCTTTTGAAATATTCAATAAAAATGAGTGGAAGCAAAAGATCTCGTTTTTATTTTTGACTTGTCTGCTTTATAGCACCTTAAAAAAGGTTTCAGTTTCAAATGAAGCACAACTTGAACCTTTTCATGTGAGGCTCGGTTCACACTGGGGCTACCTGTTGGGCAACTTAGCCGCCTGACAAGTCACGCTCCACTCAATGCAATGGAACCGTTCTAAATCAGAGCGACTTGAGAAAGAGGTCCCTGTACTACTTGGGGGCGACTTCGGAGCAGCTTACATTGACTTCTATTGAAGTAGTTTGCAAGCCGCGCTGAAGTCGCGATGTGCGGAGCTGACTTTGAAGTCGCCCCAGTGGCGGTTTGTGAAAGAGTAATCTCTTTTGTAGAAAGAGGAATGTGTAAGGTGTCACAAAGCAACCCAACCAGTTTTCCCCTTTGGACGGCAGTAAACTGGTCTCTCCAGTAATCAGACTAGTTGTGAAAAAAAAAAAGTCATTTGCACCTTCGATTTTTTTCTTATCAAAAGCTAAACAAAAGCAACAAATTATTTTTAAAGATTTTTTTTTTTTTTTATTATAAATACAAATACTTTAAAAAACATTAAAAACATGTAATATTAGGATTGAAGTGTAACTAAAGGCAATACTTTTTTTTTTTTTTTTTTTTAGTTTTGGATAGTCAGTTTTTATTGCTGTCTGAGCCCCAGTTGGGGAGATTCACCCTCTCGGTTTGTCCTGTTCACCATTATCATTGAAAGTGAAGGTAAATGAAAATCCCAAATTTTAGGTTGTCCCCAGAACAGGAAGAGGAGAACTCTTCTAATGAGGACACTAGTTTTGGAGAGCTGGGGGGACTCAAGGGATTCCCGTAATTTGCAGGGATTTCCTCTAACTTCCTGTTTTCGCTATGGGACAGGAAATTAAGGTAAATCTCCTCAATGGGGCACAAATGATAAAAGAAAACTGACAGGGGTTATAACCCTCCCTCACTCTATCCAAAAATGAAAAAAAAAAAAAACAGGTTTTGCTTTAACAGGGTGGCAAGTTGTATTGCTGTAGTATAAAATGCCTAGTACCCGCTCTGACAGTCTGCCGCCTACGTGCGCCGCCTCTTGTTGGCATTGGGACTAGAAGGATTACTGCTGGCATTGACAACTTTCTCTGTCTGACGGTTCCTCTTCCGCTTGTCACCTGACTCTTTGGAGCCTGATTCGGACAGAGTTCTTTCCTTCTCCTTGGCGCTCGGTTTGTCAGCACTCTTTCCTGGAGATGTAGAAGAGTTAGTAAAAGCTGTGAGCAAGCAAAGACTTGATGCAACTATAGTGACAGATCGCTATGTAGATCATACATAATATTCTGATTCTGGGCTTTTGGTAATCACTCCATGCTGCACTCTACATTTCAATTGTAAAGTGGTTGTAAAGGCTTCATTTTTTTCCCTAGCATAATAAACATGCAATATGTACCTGCCATGTGCAATAGTATTGCACAGAGCAGCCCAGATCCTCCTCTTCTGGGGTCCCCTGCCAGCTCTGTCGGCTCCTCCTCTTCTGTGTGCGCCCCCATAGCAAGCTGTATACTATGGGGGCACATGTGAAAAAGCGATCCAGAGCCTTGCTATGTGTGTCCCGCACCCCACTCCCTCCTCAAAGGATTTTATTGACAGTAGCAGCCAATGGCTCCCATTGCTACTTCTGTGTCCTGTGAGGAAAAAACATAGACCAGCACCACTGCAGATGGGCACAGCATTGGATCAAGATAGGACTCAGATAAGCATATAAAGGAGAGGGGGGGGGGGGGGCCCAACAACTACTGGGACATTTTTTAACCTTAATGCAGGGAATGCATTAAAATAAAAAAGCTTTGCCTTTAAAACCACTCTGAACGTAGACATGATGGTAGGAGGGCATGGTCACATAACCTGTCAAATGTCACGTGACTGTCTTCCTTCTTCTGACCTTTACTGTACTAAAGAGTACTAAATATAAGACAAAATATGCCTTCAAGATTCTAGAACACAAGCCTCCAGGGGAAAGAAAATGCTTCTCACCTTCATCGGAGACGGAATGGACATCCACATCTTCCTTGCCTTCTTCTTTCCCATCATCCTCTGTAGTTACTTTACCTAAAATATCAAACGTTTATTCAAAATGAAACAGGGAAATTCTCCCGACCATGAGCAAAGGTAAGTTATTAAAAAAAAAAAAAAATGGTGGAAAAAAAAATGCATTAAAAACAAAACAAGCTTAACAAAATCAAAAAGGAAGTTTCCTGGTGCATCTTCATGGCAGCATACACATGGGTTGTGGCTCCGCCCCCACAACATGATAGGACTGGTTAACTATAAATCAAAGACAGACCCGGCTCACAGCATTCTCCTTTTTTTCCTCACCTGATCAGGACTGGAGTCGCGAGGTATCCCTTACCGCTTGCCGCCCCAGCCAAGTTCAGCCTCTCTTGGGTGGAAGTCCTTCCTGTACAGTCTCTAAATGAGCTATATGGTTGGAGCCCCATTCTGGTGGTCTGGGGGGCATAGGGCATATTTCAGCTTCTCCTGGGTGGATGTCCTTCCTGTACAGACTCTAAATGAGCTATATGGTTGGAGCCCTGGGTGGATGTCCTTCCTGTACAGTCTCTAAATGAGCTATATGGTTGGAGCCCGATTCTGGTAGTGCAGGCCTCTCAAAGAAAGCTTTAAACAAGCTGTGACGTAAGTGACAGCGTTTCCCTTTGCTTTCCATATGCTTTTAACTTCTTTTCTCTGTTTTGTGGGCGGTTGCCATTTCTAAAATGGCTGCAGCAGTGCAAGTACACTCTCAGCATGAGAGGCAGGAAGTGATGCGGTCTCTGTGACCAGTTTCCTGGCTGGAACTTCACCAAGATGGCGATCTGAGTATGCTCAGGCACTGATCTCACTAATGGCAAAATGTGACAGTTTTAAATGGTTTTATGACATTTTTGGGCAACACATGGTGGAGCTCTCTACTCATGCATGCTGGATGCTTATGTGCTCATTGTTTGCAGGTATGTTTTCCCTTTGTATGGTATTCATCTGGACTTTTCCTATCTCTTTCTCAGTGTTGCTCTGGGATCAGTGTTCTCTTTATGGCATTCACCTGGGCTCTTCCTAGCCCCTTCTCAATGCTCGCTCTGGGATCACTGTGCTATGCTGTTTTTAATTTAAGTCTGCTGCTTGCTCTGTTTCTATGGGGAACGCTGTCCAGTCAGACCACCCATTGCTTTTAAGGTAAAGGGATTAGGTAAGTAGTGAAGATTGAGAAAAAGAGAGCTAATATCCATAGTCCTGTAAGGACCACAAGATGGAGGGAGCCTTCAAAAGGTCAAGGCAAGTCACCATCTAAAGAACAGACATCCAGGCAATGTTGATTAAGGTCACCGTCTTACCCCCTCATTGTCATTTCTCCCCATTTACAAACATCACACGTTACCAGACCTAATAGGTACTGCATTTGTGGTAGAAAGTCATTGCCTGCCAAGCTAGTATGTCAAATATGCCTGGAATAAGCAGGATACAGCCCTGCAAGGACCTCAAGATGAAGGTAGCCTTCTAAAAGCCAGAACAGTCACCATTTAGGCACAGACATCCAGGCAACATTGACCAAGGTCATCATCTCACCTCTCATTATTATTGCTCCCTGTTTACAAACATCACAGGTTACCAGCCCTAATGGTGGCTGCATCTGTGGTGGAGAGTCATTGTTTGACAAGCTAGTATGTCAAGTCCGCTTGGAAGAAGCGACAACTGACAAATAAGGGGATGTCTGGAAAGTAGCTGCCTTGATTAAAGAATCGGCCAAGGAGTTGATACATGAAGTCTGTACTCCCCAGTTGGTGGCTGAATTGCCTAGCATTTCCAACCAGAGCCAGTAGGTGTTGTCCAAATTGGAAAGCTTGTCAGAGGAACAAAGTGTTAAAGGGGCCACAAGCTTTGAAGATTGCCCAATAGAGCCTTTTTGTAAGGCAATTACCTGGGGTGAAGTGGAGGAAACTCTCCACAAGGTTAGAAAATATTCATTCCCTTCACTGAACTGGAGGAGTTAATCCAGGAAGAATGGAAGGGTCAGAGAAAAAGGCCCTTATATACAGATTGTCAAAACTGTATACTCTGAAAAAGCTAACGGGGAATCTGCTCCAGTCTCCTTCAATGAGGGATGCATCATTAATGTAGCTGGCAAGACATGTCAACTTGCTGTTATGTTCAAGGAGGCTCTAGTCTGAGAATTAGATCTATATCTGAAGTGCTCCTACATACTGTAGCATTTGCAGGTGGCAGCAGACAAGTAATAACCAGTCCCTGTGCTGAGTGGGTCTAATGGGAGTGGTTTCATAATTATCAACCAGCTGCTGCACCTGCTAGACTCTGAGGAAGCTGGCAGGGTCTGCATCCCTTTAGACATGATTTTTCTATTGGGAGTATCTTACCAAAATTACTTTTTTGTTGCAGTGGTTGCCAAAAATCTGGTGCAGACTTCTGGGAATGTTAGTGAGTCAGTCACACAAACAGGAAATGATGTGTGTGGGGGGGGGGGGGGGTGTTCAGTACACATTCTGAGTACAGAACACCTCCAGATAGTCGCATTGCATTTTACAGAAAATTACAGCCCTGAAGATTGAAAAGTGGAGTAATCCTTTAAAGAAGCCCTTCTGGAAGAAGTGAAGAGACTAGGTGGTAACGGCTTTGTAAGAGCTAAAATTCATTCTTTTCCTTTTTAGGTTTGTGTCAGTGGACGTCAATTGATGTTTTTCAAGAGCGGTGTTCCCCGCGGTCACAGCAACAAGGGTATTATAGCTGAAAGCCATGGTTGGAGAGTTGCCTTAAAAATAAATAAATAAAACTGGTGCAAGATACCAGACAACAGATCCAATCCATTTGGGAGTGGACAGGATACAGCCACCTCAAGGGTGACCACTGGCAGGTCAGGGCGAATATCATCTGACAAAAAACAGAAAATTCTGAAAGGTCCAGCATACAGGCGGCAACTCCCAAATAGATACAAGAAGGCAAAATCCTACAGATCGGGGAAAAAATTGGTGAAGGAACTGGAGAACTACCCAATCATTATTAAAGCCTTAAAACTCTAAGGCACCTTTCTTGGGAGAACAGCGAAAGTCTTTTTAAGGGTGCACTCATACAAGGGGGTGCCTGTGTGAAGCTTTGCGCACACACCTGGATTGAAAATATTCAGGATCAGTGGGCCATATCAACTATATTGCCGTGACATTGGTGGAAGTTTAAGGGATGTCCACCTTTCTGGTACAATCATTTTATTAAAAAAAGTATAAAATCATGACAAACGTTCACTCATGCAGGGGCGTAATTCAATGAGCATAACGATCATATAAAATTGATAGGTGGGATGTCCACCTTTCAATCTCTTCCAGTCAGCCAGGCTACCAGAATTAATGGAAAATTAAAAAAATTCTGGTCAAGTTTTGTAGCCGGATTAAATAAATGAGCAATCTTAAAGGCTCCACTTGCCTAGAGGAGATGAGGATTCAGTTTGCCTCTGTTCTTAAAAAAAAAAAAAAAAAATCATCAGGTAATCTGTGCCCAGTGGTAAAGAACAAAAAAAAAACCCTCAACATAGCACAGGAAGTTGGAGGCATGCAAGATAGAAAACCTCCAATCCATTATATTCTTGATAAATCTGGGAGACTGGATGCTTTGTAGGTTTATCAGACACCTACATGTCCCAATTCATCCTCAAGTCCTCTGCCAGCTTCAGTGCCTCCCCTTCGGTCTGTACATCTCCCCCAGGGCATTCACAAAGGTCTCACTGCAATAGCGACGGGGAAAAATCAGTAGAACTTCCACAATGGAATAGCCGTCCTCTGATAAAGTCAAAGGTGCTTTGGGAGTAAAGCAGAACAGTGACGGAGTATCCTTGGTTCTTTGTAACTGACCAATTGTTTTTGAATGGAACATTATCACATCAGACCTCAGCTAGAAAGGTTGGGGGATGCATTTCAAAGAGCAGGCTGCTCAAGGTCATGGGATGTTCAGCTTATGAGGCATAGTATTGAATGCTCTTGAACTGAGAGTAGTGTTCAAAGCCCTTCTGTCATTCAGTCCTTTTAGAAGAGGAGCAAGATTTATACCGTGCCTAGACAGCAGTGGAAGGGTAGGATTCTTAGGCTGTCAGTGGAACTTCTTGTATCAATAATTGCAAATATGCCATTTTGGCTTAGGAGGCTCTGGTGTCTCTCCTGCACTTAAGCATTGAGTCACCACTGCCTCTTCCAGTGATGATAGATTTGCTCTCTCACAGTTTTGTCATCCAGCCCCAAGAGACTTTAGATACTTTTTGATGGCATGGAAGTTGGGAGGTGCAGGCTACCAAGTCAAGGGTGCTCAGTGCAGGTAGTGGCTACCTTGTGTTAAGCCAGAGAGGTCTTTGTGAATAAGACTTACCAAAGAATATGGGAAAATTATGCAGATCTCACACAGTAAAAGCCTGGAGTCCTTTATCACCTAAACGAGCCAAGGTTCTACAGTTCTTACAACTGGGGCGAAACAAGGGCCTAGGTTCAAATATGTTTAAAGTTCCAACTTCAGCCTTGTCTGCACTTACAGGGAGTCCTTAACCCTTTAGTGATGCAATTCTCAATAGGCTTGCATGAATTTGTATACCTGCCAGGAAACCATTGTTCCCTATGTGGCATTGCTCATGTTCCTCATCTCTATCGAGGCCTCACTTCCATCCTACAGAATTGGCTACACTCTGCAATCTGAAGATCGTATTTCTGGTTGCTGCAACCTCTGTGAAAAAGGGGTGTCAGGGCTGCAGGCTTTTTACTCCAGGAGCCTCACCTAAGCGTTCTACCCAGACAGTATAGTCCTAAAACTCCAGACTGCCTTTATCCATGTGGTGTCTTTCTCCTTCGACTTTAACCACTTCAATACTATGCACTTAGAACACTTTAATACCAGACCAATTTTCAGTTTTCAGTGCTGTTGTGCTTTGAATGACAATTGCGCGGTCGTGCGACGCTGTACCCAAACAAAGGGATTTTATTATAACTTACCGTAAAATCCTTTTCTCCGAGTTCACTGACAGACGCAGCTCTTCATGACTTTGTGGGGTTTTATGTTCGTCCTACTAGGAGTTAACTAGGCAGGGAAAAGAATCAGCTGGCCCCTCCCTTGGGGGCCGTCCTCTTTTCCTACATCAAACCCCCTCACAGAATAGCTCTTCAGTTCGTACACAAGCCGTACCAAAACAGAGCCCAGAGGGGTGGGTGCTGCGTCTGTCAGTGAACTCGGAGAAAAGGATTTTACGGTAAGTTATAATAAAATCCCTTTTTCTCCTACGTTCACTGACAGACGCAGCTCTTCATGACTTTGTGGGGATGTCCCCAAGCTGTATCAAAAAAGAGGGGTGGGTAAACGCAAACAACTGTACCCAACTGAACCTCTGAGAAGGCGTCAGATGCGCCTACACCGCCGCCTGCAAAACTTTGCGGCCAAAGGCAGCATCCAAAGATGCGAACACATCAACTAATAAAACTTAGTAAAAGGGTGAACCGAGGCCCAAATGGCCGCATTGCACACCTGTGACACCGAAGCCTGGGAGGGGGAAAAAGGCCAGTGCCGAGTAAGATGGGCCCGTCAATCATGAATGACCCAACAGTCTGTGGTCCGAAGCCACAGTGTCCACACGTTACGCCGGTAAAC
>BLSH010184541.1:1124782-1140410 GCA_018402905.1 Glandirana rugosa
CTTTTGGTGGTATTTGATAACCACTGCATTTTTTATTTTATGCACTATAAACAAACAAAAAAAAAAAAAATAATAATAATAATTATACACACACACACACACTATCATATATCTCTATCTATCTATACATACATATACACACACACACACACACACTTCTTTACGTTACGCATATTTTATGCCTATATACATCTGTGTGTATGAGGCCGTATACTGCAAACAGTTGTGAAACAAAATTAAAAGTTAGTCAAAGTTGAGCATTATCATTCCACAAAACAGGAGCATGTACACCTCATTGAACCTCACCGAATAAGCGGCCGTAGTTCTTTGTAATAAATATCAGCCATATAACTCCTATTTCTCCAAGTACAGTATGGATAATTGAATTTATTTACCATTATTGTCACATACCACGTTACCTTTATAGAGACTGGGGTAATGGAGAGGTTTGGCTGGAAGCACTCACCAAAGCCTGCATATCATACATGGTGCGGAGGTGATCCCAGATGACTTTGGATGAAATCTGACGCCCGATATTCTGGCTGAACTTGTCCCGGATGCAGATCATGTGGAAGTGTCTGTTCACTCCTGTATCAGCACATAGCAAACATCACAATCACTGCATTGTTACCTCTGAACAAACAATAAGCTCACGGGTGCGCTCCTTCACTTCTATAAGTATAAAAAAAAAAATAAAAAAAACGTATCACTACGGCCTTCCATTAAAAAAAAAAAAAAAAAAAAAAAAATGCTGCAGAATTAATAAGACCTCATTTAGCTGCTGGTAAACGGACGTTAAGGCATTTGGGTGTTTTTTTCAGCTGACCCTGAACTGTCCTCTATGTTGTCTTATGAGTAAATTTACACAGGGTCGTTTAAGGTCATTTCCAGGCAGTTGAGTTTAGAGGCTTTTTTTGGAATGCAAAAAAATGGATTCAGACGCCAGTTCAGAGGCATTTGAAACGCCAAACAGCTTGTAAACGCACCGAAACGCAGTAACTCGCATCTAGGAGCGTTTCGTTTACAGGCATTTCCATTCACAAAAAAAAAAAAAGTTTTTTTTTCAAAAACGCTCCTAGACGCAAACGCAGCATGCAAAACGGACGTTTTAGACGCCGGTTTCTAGCTGTCAAGTTAAAATGTTCAGGGCAGGTTGAAACAGCGTCCCGTGTAAATGGAGCCTTACATCTGCACATAGGCCGCATTCACACCTGAGCTTAGCATCTCGTTTTTCCAGCCTTTTTATGCACGATCTTGGCACGTTTTTGTGCGCGACTTCTGCAGTCTTTATATAGCATTTTTGAGCTTTGCCTTTTTTTATTAGTCAACAGAGAATACTCATCTGTTGCTAGGTATTTCAGCTTTTTTTTAGCTTTTCCATTAGCTTTTATTTCTTTTTATATTATGATTATTCATTTATTATTATTTATTTTCATTAGGGAAAGGGGTTAAGGTTAGGTTAGGAGTTGGGGGTTAGGGTTATTTATTTTGTTCGAGTGTTAATAATACTATGCAAAATAAATACACAAAAAATAATCATAAATATTAAATACATTCAATAGATGAATACTAAGTAATAATAAATAAGGCCCCTTTCACATGGAGTGGATCCGCTCAGCGGGGCCCGCCAGCTAAGCAGGAGATCTCTCGGATAATCTCAGCTGAGCCGACAGGTGACGGCTCCGTCTCTGCACTCTGTGAGGGGACGGACCTGTCAGCTACCCCGCTCTTCTCTATGGGGAGATCGGATGGAAACGGATCCCATCCAATCCGATAGACGGATGGGTGAACGTATCACCCATACGTCTATTTTGAGCGGATAATGTCGGATCGGATGGCAGACGGGTGTCAGCGGACACATCTCCGCTGACATCCGCCTGCCCTTAGAGGTCTATGGGTGGTCCGCTCGGATCCGTCCATTCGTGTGAAAGGGGCCTTACCTTTAAAAAAAAATATAATAATAATAATAATAATAAATGAAATAACCAAACACAAAATAAATAAATTGTTGTAATAGTAATTTTTTTTTTTTTTCCGGGTTTGGGTGTTAATTTTTTTATTATTAATAATAAATGTAATATATTTTTTAAGGTTAGGGGTTCATTATTACACATTCATTTATTTATAATTTATTATGATGATTTATGTTATTTGTGCATTTATTTTACATTTACTCATTTTTTTATTCCTCCAGCATTCTGGAGCTTCAAGCTACAAAACACTGAGGTGTGAGTAAAGCCTTAGGGTTCTCTATTAGTCCCCCTGCAAAAGCCTACACATATCCGTTGATCCTGCCAGTGAATTCCGCTTTAATGTAGTTTCCTGTAGGACAACAATGCTGCATTGCCGCTCCTTTTTTGAACTCCTTTTCTGAGCATAGTTACCACATGTAGGTAAGCTGTCAGATGCAATTACTTCCAGGCACCCTCCGTACGTTCACTCCCTCTTCCTGCGTGCGCCCCTACCGTGTTTCCTGGGCTCCACGCTCCCACTTGTAGACCAGGGACTGGCATGGTGGGACCTGCCGGATAGAGGTGAGGGAGAACAGCGAACTTCAGCTCACTGACCTCCCCTTCCTACTTAGAACCTGGAGATGATTTGTATTACATCACTTCTGTGTTCAGCTGTCACTATCCACAATCTGCACTCCATTAGATGCAATGAAGAACAGGGGAGATATTATGGGTCTTAAGCCTGGTACACACGGTGCGACGGTCGTACGACCGAACGGCCCAAATCGTATGTTGGCTGTTGTGTCTCGCGTACTGACGTGCACTAAGCGATCGTACGACCAAGCCGAACGTGGTGACGTGTTACAAGCGTATAAAGAGGAAGTACAGGTACATCCGATTTGTGAATTAGGAACGTAGGTTTACGCGAACGGACACTCCGAGCCTTCCTGACTTCTGAGCATGCGTGTTTTACACAGTACAACTTGTTGTACCAACTGCTCTGTACACACGATACAACGGTCGTACGACCGCTTGTTGTACAACCAAAGTTTTCTAGTTTGCTCATCCAACTTCTGTTGTACAACCGTCGTACATCGGCTGTTCTAATTGTGTGTACGAGGCTTAACCACTTCAATACAGGGCACTTATACCCCCTTCCTGCCCAGACCAATTTTCAGCTTTCAGCGCTCTCACACTTTGAATGACAATTACTCTCTCATGCTACACTGTACCCAAACAACATTTTTATCATTTTTTTTCACACAAATAGAGGTTTCTTTTGGTGGTATTTGATGACCTCTGGGTTTTTTATTTTTTGCGACATAAGTGAAAAAAGTGCGAAAATTTTGAAAAAAACAAACAACCACTTTTTTTTAGTTTCTGTGATACAATTTTGCAAATAAGTAATTTTTGTTCATAAATTTGGGCCAAAACCTATACTGCTACCTATCTTTGGTAAAAATAACCCAAATAAGTGTATATTATTTGGTCTCTGTGAAAGTTATAGAGTCTACAAGCTATGGTGCCAATCATTGAAAATTGATCACACCCGATGTACTGATGGCAATCTCATTTCTTGAGGCCCTGAAATGCCAGGAAAGTACAAATACCCCCCAAATTACCCCTTTTTGAAAAGTAGACATTCCAAGGTATTTAGTAAGAGGCATTTCGAGTTTTTTGAAGTTGTACTTTTTCCCCACAATTCTTGGGAAAATTAAGAATTTTTTTTTTTTTTTGCACAAAATTGTCATAATAAGTTATTTCTCACACAGCATATGCATACAGGCGGTCCCTGGGTTACAAACAAGATAGGGACTGTAGGTTTGTTCATAAGTCGAATTTGTTTGTAAGTCGGAACAGGTACATTTTTTAAGTGTAGCTTCAGCCAAAACAAATATTTTTAAGCTTTTTGGATAGCCCAGGGAAGGGTTAACACCCCTGTAATGTTTGTTTTGCTGTCTATGTTTCTGTTCAGAAGATTTCACCTCACTTCCTGTCCCAATGATAATTGGATTTTGACAATTTTGGGTTGTTGTGGAAACAAACCTTGGTGATAAAGCTTCAGTGGAGACACCTTTTTCCCATAACAACTCTTACAGGAGTGAATTTCCCTTCCTGGGGGAGATTTCCTCTCACTTCCTGTTGTCTCCCTCCGTTTGTAAGTAGGAGTCGTTCATAAGTCGGATGTTCATAACTAGGGGACTGCCTGTACTTCCAATTACACTCCAAAATACATTCTGCTACTCGCCCCGAGTATGGCGATACCACGTGTGACACTTTTTCACAGCCTGGCCACATAGAGAGGTCCAAAATGCAAGGAGCACCGTTATGCATTCTAGGAGCAGAATTTTGGAAAGCAAACACCCCAACGTATATTCTATGAGGCATTATGAGTCTTTTGAATGGTTCATTTTTTTTCACAAGTCTTTGAAAAACGTGGAAAGAAAATGAAAACGCTTTTATTTTTACACAAAGTGGTCAATTTATAAGATATTTCTAACACATAGCAAATATTAACCCCCAAAATATATTCTGCTACTCGTCCCGAGTATGGCAATACCACGTGAGCCTTTTTCACACCCTGGCCACATACAGAGGCCGAACATGCAGGGAGGACCGTCAGGCGTTCTAGGAGCATAAATTACATTTCATTCATACCTATCACACTTTTGAAGGCCCTGGAGCACCAGGACAGTGGAATTACCCACAAAATGACCCCATTTTGGAAAGCAAACACCCAAGGTATATTCTATGAGGCATGGGCTGCAGATAGGTACTCAGGTATTCTGATGGACTGGTAAAAGGTACTTGGGTACTCTGATGGGCTGCAGATAGGTACTCGGTTACTCAGATGGGTTGGTGACAGGTACTCGGGTAATCTGAAGGGCAGGTGACAGGTACTCGGGTACTCTGGTGATAGGTACTGGAGTACTCAGATGGGCAGGTGACAGATACTCGAATACTCAGGTGGGCAGGTGACAGGTACTCGGGTATGCTGATGGACAGGTGACAGGTACTCTGATGGGCTGTGACAGGTACTTTGATGGGGTGGTGACAGGTCCTCCTTATTGGGGGGGGGATGATCAGTGTGCTTGGTGTACACAGTAGGCGGTAGCAAGCTGTTACCGCAATCTCCCTCTCACACACGATTGGTGTGCGACAGGGAGAACCCGGTAACAGCTCATTACCGCGGTTTGTTTACATCACATGACAGGCTGTGATTGACATAGTCGGTTACGTGGTAAAGAGCCAATTCTATTCTATCACTTATCGGAGCTGGGCCAAGCCTCAGCCCCGATGGGTGCGCACGAGCGGCGTGCACATGGAGGTCGGTAGTGACCGGCTGTGATTGGACACAGCCGGTCACGTGGTAAAGAGCCAATTTTATTGGCTCTTTACCCCGATCGAGGGGGGCTGTGTCCCGAGGGGGTAAGAGGGGAAAAAGGGAAAGACATCATATGATGTCCTCCCGGATCGAAAAAGGGTTCCTGCCGACGTCATTTTACAATGACTCGGTAAGGAACAGGTTAAGGCTGGCCATACATTATACAATTCGCTTGTACAATTTCCCTTTAGATTTACCAAAACCATATAATATGAGGTCAAACCTAAATACTTTCATTTTGTATGCAATCAGGCAGACCCTTGCACTACATAGTTGAAGGTAAATTCAAAGAAAATTGTATAATGTACGGCCAGCCTAACAAAGACTCCCTGATACCTCAATAAACCTTTTTCAACAAAATTGCATATATAGTGTTTTTTTTTCAATTGTAATAAAATAAAGTTATGTTGTGGGTACCATATATGAAAATGTAAATTGTACTATACGTTACATTTCGGAGTGGGATCAAGGAGAATAAGGAGCTAAATTAGAGTAAATGAATGGTTAAAACAGAGGAACATTTAAAGAGGAAGTAAACCCTAATGGGTTTACTTCCTCTTATTCACCTGCAATGTAGACGCATAATAGGCTAGTATGCATCACATACTAGCCTATTATGTGCCACTTACCTGCCATCGACGCCCGTGCTGTGCCCGCAGTAGGAAGCGTCCATCTTCGCCCCTCTTCCTTTCTGGGGCCGCGTGACGTCACTCCTGCGCATGCATGCGGGAGCCGCTAAGCGAGGCACGCTGTCAGTGAAGAAACGGCACGGAGGTTGTTTCTTCACTGCGCATGTGTCATATGACGTGGGCACATCACAGTACAGCGTATATCTCCTAAAGCGTACAGGTTTAGGAGATATAAAGGGAACCTACAGGTAAGCCCAATTACAGGCTTTTTTTTTTACAAGTTAAAAAGTTAGACTTACCAGTAACTTGTTTTCCAATAGTCTTTCAGGACAGCACCCGAGAGAGATCATGGCTCCTCTCCCAACAGGAAACACCTCATCACCAAACTTCAAAAAAGGAGGCCTCCACTTCATCCCTTCCATAGAAAACCTCCAGCCCAGGCTGAAAAACATAAGCAACAGTTATGTCATCATATACAGCATCAATAAACAGGGCGGGTTGCTGCTGTCCTGAAAGACTATTGGAAAACAAGTTACCGGTAAGTCTAACTTGAACTTTTCCCAAAACGTCTCTCAGGACAGCACCCGAGAGAATAAACGAGACTTATCCCCATTTAGGGTGGGACAACAGCCTGCAGGACTTTTCTACCAAAAGCCTGATCTTCCGCCGACAGGAGGTCTAACCTATAATGGTGGGCTAAAGTCATCAGACTTGTCCATGTGGCTGCTTTGCAGATCTGCTCGGGGGTGGCACCAGCTGTCTCGGCCCAATTTACCGCCAAGGCTCTTGTAGAATGAGCCCGAATACCTACTGGGCTCTTCTGACCTGCAAAGTCATCTGGCAATGGTTCCTTTGGAAGCTTGCCTTCCTTTCAGGTTCCTGCATAAGTGACAAATAATGCGGCTGAATGCCTAAAGTCTTTTGTGGCTTCAAGATAACTTAAAACTGCTCTTTTAACATCCAGGGTGTGGAATTCTTCTTCCCTTTTCCCCAATGGATTAGAGTAAAAGGTAGGAAGTAGAATCTTCTAAGCTCGATTTCTGACCGAGGCGACCTTCGGCAAAAAAACTAGGGTCTGTCTTCAGAACAATCCTGTCTGAAAAAAATGGAAAAAAGAAAGGTTCCCTGGTAGATAGGGCTTGAAGCTCACTAATCCTTCGAGCTATAGTTATCGCAACTAAAAATACTGTTTAAGGTAATTTGGTTCAGAGAAGCTGATTCCAAAGGTTTGAAAGGCTCTTTGGTCAGGGCCTGCAGAACCAGTGACAAGTCCCACTTCGGACAGCTTTGGATCCTCATGGGTCTGGACCGTGTCAGGGCTTTGAAGAACCTAATAACTAGTGGTTCTGCAGAGATGACTTTTTCCAAGAACACTCCTAATGCGGCCACCTGGACTTTAAGAGTGCTAACCACCAGGCCCTTGTCCGCTCCTTCCTGTAAGAACTCCAAAATAGACACAACATTCTCCACCAGCATGTTGGTTTTTGCACACCAGGGTTTAAACACTTTCCAGGTCTTTGAGTAAATTGATCTGGTAACCGCTTTTCTGCTGGCCAGGAGGGTGGCCACTAACCTGTCTGAAAATCCCTCCCGCTTTAACAGCTGCTCCTCAGAAGCCAAGCTGTGAGTCTTAGTTTTTTGATCTCCCTGTGAACTAAGAGCCCCTGCGTTAGCAGGTCCTGCCTCAGTGGAAGATGCCAGAATGGTTTGAGTTGCATCTGGAGAAAGGCCGAAAACCGAGGTCTTTTGGGCCAGAAAGGAGTAACAAGGATTACTGTCATTTTTTTCCCTTTGAATCTTCCTTATGACTTGAGGAATTATCTAAAAAAGGCAGAAAGGCGTAACAGAAGGGAAAATCCCAACTGTGTGCCAGTGCATCTAATCCTAGAGACTTCTCGGCTCTGTTTAAGGAGAAGAAGAGAGGGATCTGAGCATTTTCTGGAGTGGCAAAGGGGTCCGCCTCTGGTTGACCCCACTTCCTGGTGATCAGACGGAATATTTCTGGGTTCAACTGCCACTCTGCCTCATATACCTGGTTCCTGCTGAAGAAATCTGTCATCCTGTTAGGGATCCTTTTATGGGGACTGCCGATAAGGATTAAATATGGTACTCTGCCCAATTTAGGTTACTTATTGCTAGGTTCTGCAGTGCTCTGCTCCTGGTACCCCCTTGCCTGTTTATGTAGGCTACTGCGGTGGCGTTTTCCGATAGGACAACTCGATCGCTTTTAGCTCCCTCCAATTCAAGGATCTTGAAGCTTCTCTTGGAGGGCCATGCTCCCCGAGTCCATTGGTCGTTCATGTGAGCTCCCCATCCTCAGGAACTGGCATCCGTCGTCAGCCTTACCTGGACCGGGACCTGCTAAGATCCTTGACTGGTTTCTCCACCACCACCACAGGCTCCTTTTTACTCGGGTGGGAACCTTCACCAGCAAGTCCAAAGACTGTTGTTGGTGATCCCAGATCTTCAACAGGAAATTCTGCAGTGGTCTGAAGTGGAGCCTTGCCCACTGGATCGCAGGAATGGCCGAGGTTAAAGTCCTTAGAGCTGACATAACCCTCCTGATGTACAGGGACTGACTTAATTGAAGCATACCACCTCCATCAGCTTTTTCCTCTTTTCTTCAGAAAGCAAAATTCTTTGATCCACCGAATTGATCTTGTATCCCAAGAAAATTACCTTCTGTGAGGGTATGAGATTCGATTTCTGGAGGTTTAGGATCCAACCTATGGATTCCAGATGTTTTCGAGACCTCACCAAAATCTGGGATAGCTCCTCCTTGGTTGGGGCAAAGAAAAGAAGATCGTCCAGGTAAAGGATCACTGATATCCCCTCTAGACGCAAAAGGTGCTAAGGCTTCGGCCATTACCTTCATGAAGACCCTTGGGGCCGATGACAGACCAAAGGGGAGTGCCCTGAACTGAAGATGTACTACCTTCTACCCTTCTTTCAGTGCCAGCCTCTGGTATTTTTGGGACCTGGCGGCTATTGAAATATGAAGGCAAGCATCCTGCAGATCGATTGACGCCATATAGCACCCTTTGTACAGCAGATTCTTGACAGAGAAAATGGAATCCATTCAAAATCTTCTGTACTCTACTGACTGGTTTAGGCCTTTTAGGATTTAAAATAAGGCAAAACTTTCCTGATGGCTTCTGGACAAGGAACACATGGGAATAGAAGCCCTGACCAAGCTCCCTTGCAGGGACCGGAATGATGACTCTCTGTGACCTCAGTTCCTGAATTAGGGACTTCATGGCGAGAGCCTTGACCAGATCCCTTGGGATGTTTGTCAACCAAAATCTTTTTGGAGGATCTTCCGTGAACTCAATTGCGTACCCCTGGGAGAGCAAACTCAGGATAAATTGATTTGTTGTTACCGCTCTCCAGGAGGGAAGAAACTCCTGCAGTCTTCCTCCCACCGAGAGGACAGAGTCACTGTGATTTTCCGGGGGCCGTAGGAGGATTGAAGAGCATTCCACTCCTACCCTTCGGCTTTTGGGAAGACCATGGCTTCCTTTTCTGTGTTTTTTCTTCCTGCTGTCTTTTTTGTGGCCAAAAAAAAAAACACTTCTTTCTTGACCGGAAAGGCCTTCTTTTTATCAGCTGTGCGATCTAGAATTGAATCTAACTCGGCATCAAACAAGAAGTCCCCAGAAAAGGGGATACAGCATAGCCTGTTTTTAGTGGCTGCGTCTCCAAGCCAGGTCTTCAGCCACAGGGCCCTTCTGGCAGAATTCGTTAGAGCCGTGGACCTAGCTGACATCCGAATTGACTCCGCTGAGGCATCCGCAATATATGACACTGCTGATGACAGAGTTGTGAAGGAGTCCAAAATTTCCTGTTTGGAGGAATCTGCCATAATGTGAGATTTCATCTGATTGAGCCAATGTTCTAAGTTTCTAGCCATGCAAGTTGTTGCCATTGCTGGCTTTAGATTGTTCATGACCGATTGCCAAGCCCTCTTAAGGAGCAAGTCCATCCTTTTAACCAGGGCTTGACAAATTTGCCTTGAATCTAGGAGCCGGCTGAAAAAGTTAGGAGCCAGTTTTTTATAGCGTAGTGTGGGGGTTGTCAGCGCCAGGGGTAAGACAAGTAATTTGTGCCCCCCTAACCCTAACTTACTCACAGCAGAGCAGCCAGTCAATAACTCCACCATTACATCAGGGTTATAGGCTGGCCAGAAAGAGTGACACTAAAAAATCTGTTATGTGGAAAGTCCTTATTATGCCGAATGCATCGTGACTGCGGCATGTAAAACACCCTCATCTGCTGCCTAATGGAGCTTAAAGGTGGCAAAAACATCTCTACTGCACATTATTACCATCCAACTTGCACATCTAAACAAAGCCTTAGTGACATTGTAAATAAAATACAAAAAAAAGGTGAAAAGTATTCCAGCGCTGCTGATCTTCTGCTGCCTCTTTGCAGCCACTTCCTGCCTACATGTGTGTCCCCCACAGTGACTTTTCATTGCTCTGGTGGGTTTCCGGTCACCATGAAATACTGGAGCCCAGCTGCACATAGAGTGGTAATTGTTGATGGTACACAGGGCTTTATCACAATTTTGTTGCTTAGAATAAAGGTCACGTTTCTCGCGGTGTGACATCATCTTTCATATTATACAAAAAAATAATGGGCTAACTTTACTGTTTAGTTTTTTTTTATTCATTAAAAGTGTATTTTTTTCCAAAAAATTGCGCTTGAAAGACCGCTGCGCAAATACCATGTGACATAAAATATTGCAGCAACCGCCATTTTATTCTCTAGGGTCTCTGCTAAAAAATAATATATAATGTTTGGGGGTTCCAAGTCATTTTCTAGCAGAAAACACTGAATATTTAATTGTAAGCCACTAATGTGACAGAGGGTTTAGTCTATAAATGGTTAAACTTTCCTGATAACAGCCCGGGAGATAATTGCTTTGAAAGAAGAAGATACATTGTTGTTCCTTTATTCTTGTAACTCTCAACAACTAGAAGAAGATACATTGTTTGTTACTTTTCTTCATTCTAAGTGGAAACAAATATCCCGGGAAGCCGGGCAGCCGGCCAAGTTTAACAGCTGTTCGATTAAGCAGAGAAGGCTCTCGGCTCTCGCTGAATCTGACACGCTGTTTTAACATAGGGAGAGAAGGAACGGCTGACACTCGCCAGGACGCGATTTCTGGTCGCCATGGCGACCTGGCGCCTGGGGTTTGTCGAGGCCTGCTTTTAACCATGGGCTCTTTCAGTGAGCCCATGTCTTCAAAGGCTAGATCAGTTGACTTAGACACTTGGGAAAAGGCAGAGTCCAGTTTTGGAGTTTTGTTCCAAATGGCATCCAGATTGTCCTCAAATGGAAAAATTTGTTTGTGGGCCCAAGAAAAAAAAAAAAAGGGTTTTCTCTCTGGTTCCAGCCATTCTTTTTTGATCATATCTGTAATGATAGAGTGAACTGGAAAAGTGCAGCCTTTAGAATCTTCTAGGCCCGCATACATGCGATCATGCAAAGAGTTCTTTTTTCTCTTCTTCTATTTCCAAAGTAGAATGGATTACTTTTAGTAGTCCTCCCACCTCTTCCAGCGACAGCTTGTACTTAGAGGCCACATCAGAGTAATTTTCCTCCTCATCAGAATCTGTTTCATCCTGATCTAGGGAACCCTGGGAAGTATCCTGGGGGAGCAGACCTCCTCCCAGTCCAAGTGCGGCCAAGGAATCTTCCTGAGAGGTAGAGGGCTTAACCCCCCCGGATCCCCCTGCCGGTACAGGCCCTGCTGTCTGGCTGGATCTAAAATCAAGAAAGGCGGCCTTCAGCTCATCCTTAATTGTAGTTACTAGTTCGCCATATAAGGATGGAGACTCTTCTTTGACAACATTTGCTATACAGTCCGAACAAAGAGTCTTCGCCCAAGATTCACTTAATTTGTCCTTGCAGATAGGAAATCTTCTCCTCACTGGTTGAGCCTGGCTTTTAGCCTGGACAAAAACAGAGAAAGGGACAACAGAGAAGACACGCTTAAATGCAGCTGCATGCTGCCTTAATTTAACACTCAGGTGCACTAGAAAATAGCCTCTCATTTCCTGTGCCCAAGCAAGCCCCCACCACCTCATCCAGTTCTATAGGAATCCCCTGTGTAGGGAGAGATAACACAGCACACTCTCTCCCTTCCCATGTGACAGAACCCACAAACAAGGGAACCCAGGAAGGTAGGTGGAGGGTGGGGTAGGGTTGGATGAGACCCAGCAGAGCAAGGGATGGTAGTCAGGTCACAGACCCTTACCTTAGCCTTACTGGTGCCTTGGCTTGCCCCGATCCGCACTGTCCTCCATAGCAGAGCGCACTGAGGTCGCATGTATTCGCCGGTTCCTGGTTTCAAAAAATGCCGCTGCGCTGAACCGGAACTTAGGCACCAGGTGACCCCGTCTCCCCCTTCTGCGCAACCACCCTGGAAATTACGCTATGCGCCGACCCGGAAGTGCCGCCCCTTCCTGTGTTCACAGGACATAGCTGAGAGCACTCCTCAGCCACCGGAAAGATGGCCGCGCCTATACCCGCCGCTTCTTCGAACAAGTGGGGTCTCAGCAAGCTGCCTGTCTGCCAAAAGAAAAACAGGGCAGCACTCCCGGGCGTACAGGCTCTCCCCGAGCACGGAAAAAGGAGGAAGGAGCCCACAGGACTACCAGCTCAGTGCAGGTGGGAGGGTCACAGCTCCAGGCAGACCAAAAACTTTAAAAGGTGAGAGCCCCTGGGTTCCTAGGACAGCCCTGAGAGATCCTGGCTTCTCACCCGAGGTGTTCCTCCGGCTGGAGGAAACACAAAAAACTGAAGGGATGAAGTGGAGGCCTCCTTTTGAAGTTTGGTGATGAGGCGTTTCCTGTTGGACGAGGAGCCATGATCTCTCTCGGGTGCTGTCCTGAAAGACGTTTTGGGAAAATCAGTATTTTTTGCTAGAAAATTACTTAGAACCCCCAAACACACATACATATATATATATATATATATTATATTTATTTTTTCTAACACCCTAGAGAATAAAATGACGGTCGTTGCAATACTTTTTGTTGCACCGTATTTGCGCATCGGTCATATGCGTCATTTTTTTATGCGATTTAAAAAAAAAAAAATCTGATCCCTTTTATTGCTGTCACAAGGAATGGCAGTAATAAGCGGTGACGGGTACTCTTTATGGAGGGATCTGGGGTCTAAAAGACCCCTAATCCCTCCTTTGCACTTAAAAGTATTCCGATCGGCAAAAACGGCGGGAGAAAGATCTCTTCCATGATTCTAGATGTGATATCCTACCCACTTTGTTATTTTTTAGTTACTGGGTGTGGAGGAGGAGGGAAGGTCTGGGCAGTCAGTTAGAATCTGTATACACGCCCACATTTGGGATGTAATACCATGTGACCTGAAAAACTCAACGAAAACAGGAAATCTCCAACACAGCATAAGAGAGACCGAACAGTGCAAACTTACCACCCTGTATGTGTTTAGTATGGCATTATACACAGACAGGGCACCCAGAAAGTATCTGGCCATACAAGATCAAAGAGCCCTTTTACACAATGCAGACTAATTTTACAGTTGTGGGTTTAGTAACACTTTAACAACAGATAATTGCCAGGGTTTTTCTTTTTTTTACATTTCAGCTGTTAGTGGGGGAATCCCACTGACAGATAAAAGAAGAGGGCCTGAAAGTATTGGTTTCAGGTATCGGAGGTACCAGAGCAACAGGAGGTATCTGAGCAATTTTACAAGTACTGATACTTGTGAAAATGCTTAGTATTGCCACCAATACCGCTATTGATGCAACCCTATTTGGGGGTTATAGGTAATCTTCACACCTAAAATGAATGAAGTCCTGCATGCTACATCTTGGATTGGAGTCGAAAGCATTCCTAAATGCACAAAATATTACCTATAAATTAAAGTGCTACCAAACCTAACCTAGTGCTATGAAAATAGTTCATCTGCGCCCCCCCAGCTTATACATGTTTACATTAAAATATTATTATTATACAGGATTTATGTAGTGCTAACAGTTTGTACAGCGCTTTACAATATTAGGGTAGACAGTACAATTACAATAAAATTCAATACAGGAGGAATCAGAGGGCCCTGCTCATTAGAGCTTACAATCTAGAAGGGAGGGAAATGCACTATATAAGGGTGCCACTATACACCCATTTGGATGCTCTGTATACCACAGTCACATGATAACCTGCAGTGTTTCTCCATTGCTGAGAGTTCAGGTAGGAGATTTCCACTACAGCCTGTATACACACCCACATGTGTGAATATCATGTGACCTGGCTATCTCCGAGAACAAGGAAATATTCTCTCCAGCATAAAAAGACAACTGAGCATGTGCAGGTTAGCTACCCTGCTTGTGTTAGCTGGCCTTCCCCAGATAGACAATGCAGGAGGGAACAATCTATGCATACCGGATAAAACAACCTTTTTACACAATGCAGATGGTTAACCCCTTAAGTTCCACAGTGAGTATAGCAATCATGCTATGCTGCATATACAGACTGATTTTACTGTTGTGGGTTTAGTAACACTTTAGTTATAACACCAGGGATAGTCCTACCACCAGGGATAGCCCTACCACCAGGGATAGCCCCAACACCAGGGATAGCCCCAACACCAGGGATAGCCCCAACACCAGGGATAGCCCCAACACCAGGGATAGTCTGGTTGCTTCCTGGGGGATCAGGAAGGAATTTGTTTTTCCCTCACTGGAACGAATTGGGCCATGCTTTATATGGCTTCCTCTATTTTTTTTTTAAATAGCTGATTCTTTATTCAGCCTAAAGGCCCATACACACGATATGATTATCCACCAAAAACGAGCATCCAACAACCTGTTGGCCGATAATCCGACCGTTAGTACGCACGATTCGACAGCAAATTTCCAATTAATCGCCCAATAGAAGTTGTCTGACAAGGACTAGAAAACTTTTGTTGGCCAACAAGGCGTTGGCTGATTGTTGGCTCGTGTGTACAGAAGTTGGACCAACAAAAGTTGGAAGTGCAAACACGCATGCTCTGAATCCAGGAAGTGTTCGGTCGTATAAACCTGCATTCGTAATTTACAAATCACATTCACCTGAAATTCCTCGTTATGCGCTCCTAACACGTCACTACGTTTGGCTTTGTTGGATGATTACTTCACTACCATCAGTACGCTAGACACAACCGCCAACAGCCAATTTGGGAAAAGTTGGACGTGTGGTGGTCCAACAATCGGCGCGTTGTGTACGAGGCTTTACTATATGTAACAGGCCTCGGTCAATGACTGTTAACCCTTTACACCCAAAATGTAAAAATGCATGCATAGACATGTGTACATGACAACTAGGGATGAGATCAGATGTGTTTGGATCCCAGTCCATTCCCAACTGAGTGAGCCCACCAGGATGCTGTCACCTTTACTGGGCCAATGGTATACGTTTAGGATTTGGCCCAGTACAGTGGGAGCTCCCTGGTGGGAGGGGGAAAGAAAGAAGGAAGGAAGGAAGGAAGGAAAGAGGGAAAAGGAAGGAAGGAAAGGGGGAAAAGGAAGGAAGGAAAGAGGGAAAAGGAAGGAAGGAAGGAAAGAAAGAGGGAAAAGGAAGGAAGGAAGGAAAGAAAGAGGGAAAAGGAAGGAAGGAAAGAGGGAAGGAAAAGGGAGAAAG
>BLSH010184541.1:1143036-1155196 GCA_018402905.1 Glandirana rugosa
GGCCACGACACCTCGGGGCTCCACCTTCAGACGGAGAAGGTACGATACGAGCCGGTATTCGGGCATCCACTCACTTCCGGCGTCGTGTAGGAGCCCGAACGTGCGCTCTGCTAGGATTGGCCATACACATTGGAGGGGATGAATGTAAACAATGGGGGAAGGGCATTGGTAAAATTATACAAAGAGGGAGAAGAATATAAAGCCAGGACAAAATCTCCGAGCCTGGCCCTGTCCCTGGACACACAGCCATGACAGACCATTTACATGAAGTATCTTCCAGGCCCCGGGGTCTTCCTCATCCCCCGCCGCCTATTGTTCACACTTCCACGGCTAGGCTTCTAGGCAAGCCCGAGGATGTGCTGCGGCCTTCACTCACCTACGGGCTTATGGCCGAGCATAGCATGGAAGAGGCAGACTTCCACCTCGGGGCTCCACAGCACCGGCTCCTCTGGTGGAGGTCCCGGCCTCTCCACCGCTGCTTCCCCCCCGGTCTCCGTCTCTCCCATCGCCGCCGCTACCGCCGGGAACACAGCGGAGCCCTGAATATCTCTTATCGCTGCACCGGAGACACCTAGCGGCGGCTTCTGCTTACTGCATGGAACATTTAAAAGCGGAAGGCAGAGGGAACGAAGTGCGGCGCCACCTACTGGTTGGTTTTCAGACAGCAATTCAAAGAGAACCTGTCATGTTTTATTCATCCAGGAGTCTCCAAACTTTTCAGTACAAGAGCAGGGGAGGGCTGAGCCAGGGGGCAGGGTGGCAATTGCCCCCCCAGGCCACCCTAACTTACATTCAAAATGGCCGATGGCTGCTGCTCGCTCACAATTTTTTATTCTTGTGGAGGAAGGAAGAAGGGGCCAGGGCCGCAGCCACCAACTGACTGCAGGCAAAGGCGGGCGCCCAGGGCTGGCCCTGCCATGGATCCTGCTGGGCCCATTGGGCTGCCTCGGGGGGGGGGGGGGGCACCGCCAGTTTACACAGAGCAAGGATCTCCCGCTTACAAAGTCCTATTTCCTGGACCAGAGCTTCTATAATAACACACTGGTGATGTCTATCATAGGAGGTGGGACTTCATATGACAGCGGCCGCGCCAGGTAAGCAGGAGAGCCCCACTTTGTGTAATCTGCCGGCTCTCCTCTCTCTGCATTGCAGGCTGCATTGGATGGGCACTGATCAGGCTGTGCTGATGGGCACTGATCAGGCTGCATTGATGGGCACTGATCAGGCTGCATTGATGGGCAATGATCAGGCTGTGCTGATGGGCACTGATCAGGCTGCATTGATGGGCACTGATCAGGCTGCATTGATGGGCAATGATCAGGCTGCATTGATGGGCACTGATCAGGCTGCATTGATGGGCAATGATCAGGCTGTGCTGATGGGCACTGATCAGGCTGCATTGATGGGCACTGATCAGGCTGTGCTGATGGGCACTGAACAGGCTGCATCGATGGGCACTGATCAGGCTGCATTGATGGGCACTGATCAGGCTGCATTGATGGGCACTGATCAGGCTGCATTGATGGGCAATGATCAGGCTGCATTGATGGACAATGATCAGGCTGTGCTGATGGGCACTGATCAGGCTGCATTGATGGGCACTGATCAGGCTGCATTGATGGGCAAAGATCAGGCTGTGCTGATGGGCAATGATCAGGCTGCATTGGTGGGCACTGATCAGGTTGCATTGATGGACACTGGTGAGGCTGCATTGATGGGCACTGATCAGGCTGCATTGATGGGCACTGATCAGACTGCATTGATGGGCAATGATCAGGCTGCATTGATGGGCAATGATCAGGCTGCATTGATGGGCACTGATCAGGCTGCATTGATGGGCAATGATCAGGCTGTGCTGATGGGCACTGATCAGACTGCATTGATGGGCACTGACCAGGCTGTGCTGATGGGCACTGATCAGGCTGCATTAATTTGCACTGATCAGGCTGCATTGATGGGCACTGATCAGGCTGCATTGATGGGCAATGATCAGGCTATGCTGATGGGCACTGATCAGGCTGCATTGACGGGCACTGATCAGGCTGCATTGATGCATTATTTTTGTTAAACGTCCTTTCTAAAACCAAGTGGGCATGGATGCTGAGCTGATTCGGTGGTTCAATGGGCCACTTGACTGGACTTGCCCCCCAGGCCTAAGGCTGCCAGCCCTCTCCTGCCCCACGGTCAGAGTTAAATGGTTGGTCTCAGCCCTCTAATCTGCTACGTTTGTAGGACAGCTTGGTCTTTTGAAAAATAACAGACTTGCTGGCTGGATAGCCAAATAAAAATAAAGGAAAGCAAGCCTAAAAAGAAAATGAATGCAGCCATCACTAAGAATTGGTAAGCTGCAATATAATAAATGTTTGCTTTTGGGTTTAGTACTGCTTTAAATCTATGACAGAAATACAGTGGTCATAAGTCATGTGTGGTCCCACGCTCTCATTACGGCCCTGTTTGTGGACATTGCAGATAATTAATGTAGAACTAATGGAAAACTAAAGGGGACACTTATAATGTGTCCCATTGGGGCAATTTCCTTTTACTTCCTGTCCCAGGAAGCCAAAATAGGAAATGTCCCCATTGATAAATTTCCTCTTTATTCCTGTTCAGGTGACAACCCAAAATGTGGGATTTTTTCACTTTCACCATCGGTGATAACAGTCACCAGGACAAATAGAGTGGTTGAATCTCCCCAATGGGACACAGCTAGCAATAAAAACGTGACAGCTGTTTAATCCCTCCCCTCTCCACTCCATCTAAAACTTAAAAAAAGTTTTGCTTTAGTTATTCTTTAATCCTTCAGTATGGCTTCACTGATAGGTAACATTTTATACCATAAACATGGTACTTTAATGATCGGCTGCTTGTCCAAATACAGTTTTTCTTGTGATAGATGCCCTTTAACAATAATATGCAAATATTAATTTTATTATTATTATTAATAATAATAATAATAATCATAAATTTAATAACATTTGTTTCTAGACACCCGTTTTGGCAGATCATGGTGAAATGACCTACTTGCTCCACCTTGTGGTCTTTTTTGAGTAATACAATCATGAAACGGTACACTGGGTACCACCAATGTAATCACACCATGCTGTATAAATACAAATTAATATTTTCCTAAACTAAAATGTGTGTATATATATATTTTTTTTTTCCATTATTATCGCTTTGCAGCAATATAAAAGGTAAAGCCTTAAAAGAATGCAGGAGAACTTCAATACAGGGCACTTATACACCCTTCATGCCCAGACCAATTGCAGCTTTCAGCGCTCTCACACTTTGAATGGCAACTACTCAGTCATGCTACACTGTACCCAAACAAAATTATTATCATTTTTTTCTCACAAATAGAGCTTTCTTTTGGCGGTATATAATGACCGCTGTTTTTTTATTTTTTGCAATATAAGCAGAAAAAGAGCAAACATTTTGAAAAAAACACATTTTTATTTTAGTTTCTATTGTAAAATTTTGCAAATAAGTAATTTTTCTTCATAAATTTGGGCCAAAATTTATACTGCTACATTTGTTTAGTAAAAAATAACCCAAATAAGTGTATATTATTAAGTCTCTGTGAAAGTTATAGAGTCTACAAGCTATGGTGCAAATAAATGAAAATTGATCACACCTAATGTACTGACTGCCTATCTCATTTCTTGAGACATTAACAAGCCAGGAAAGTACAAATACCCTCCAAATGACCCCTTTTTGGAAAGTAGACATTCCAAGGTGTTTAGTAAGAGGCATGGCGAGTTTTTTGAAGTTGCAATTTTTCCCACAATTCTTGGGAAAATTAAGATTTTTTTTTTTTTTTACACAAAATTGTCATAATAACAAGTTTTTTTCTCACACACAGCATATGCATACTTGCAATGACACCCCAAAATACATTCTGCTACTCCTCCTGAGTATGGCGATACCACATGTGTGGGACTTTTACACAGCCTGGCCACATACAGAGGCCCAACATCCAAATAGCACCTCCAGTTGTTCTAGGGACATAAATTACACACATAAATTCCTGCCAACCTATCACATTGTTGAAGGCCCTTCATATTTATAACACATAGCATGTACTGTACATACCAATTACAAACCAAAATACATTCTGCTGAGCAAAGGGTAAACAAAAGATTAACTGTGGTTTTAGTAGTGCAGTGGTCCACAGAGCAGAGCATCGGTCCAGGCAGCAGGCAGGAACATGGACAGCAGAACAGGCAGCAGGCAGGAATACTGTCCATAGTCAGTACAGGTAGAGATATTGGCAGCACAGCTAAAGCATTGGTCCAGGTAGCAGGCAGGGATGTGGTCAGCAGCAGCGAAAGAATCATCCATGCAGCAGGCAGGAATACTGTCCATAGTTAGTACAGGCAGCAGGCAGAGATATGGTCAGTACAGCCAAAGTATTGGTGCAGGCAATAGGCACATGGTCCACAAAAAGTCCTGGGTCAATGCAGGCAAAGATATTGTCAGTACAGCCAAAGTATTTGCCCAGGCAGCAGGCAGGACCATCAAGCTTAGTGCCTCGGTCAGGAAAGAATGGGGACTGGGGTAGAGGCTTCTCCCACCCAAATCACTTTGAAGCCTCCGTATACCAGACCCTGTTCTGGAAATTACAAAACAAAGAAAAAACAATAACTGGTTTTCTCAAATCAGAACACCATTCTGGAGCCCCTCAAATATGTGAGACCCCTGTGTAGCAGGGTGAAAGATCAGTCCAAGGGGCAGGCAAAAACATAGTCAACTGGCCGAGGTCAGTGCAGGTAAAAGGCAGAAATAGACAGTATGCAGAGGCATAGTTGATACAGTCCAGGGTCAGTTCACGTGAAAAGCAGAAACATGGTGGATAAACAATGCAGACGGCAGGCAGAGGCATAGTCAAGAAACAGGACAGGGTCAGTTCACATGGAAGGCAGTGGTATGGTTGGTTGAGGCACCAGGGAAATAATCAGCACAGAAATTGAAAATGGGGAAATGGCAGTCTATTTGAAATATTGGCTAATAATTTACAAGAGTGTGATAGCATCTGAAGCATTCTCCGATGCAAAGGCCAGGTTGGGAGGGACATTGGGGGCAATGGAAACTGGTGTCTTTCCTAACTCCTCTTTTGGTGCACACCCAAAAAATGTTTTGGCGTCTTCTTCCGTTTGCAGATGGTGGAATATTGTCAGGAAAATGACGCTCTTGCTGCCACAATTGGAGCAAATGCTTTCTGGGGGCGATGCTTGTTGAAATATCAGGGCAGTGACAACGTCTTCAATACATTTTAGAAAGGTGTTGGGTACTTCAGTCGATTTTTGATAGGTGATTAATGCTTTGTAAATGGGCAAATTAAAAAAGTAAATTGTCACTTTTTTGTACCAGAAGAGGGACTTTCAGGTTGATAGATAGGGCTGCAACATTTGGTCATTTAAATCCACCCCCCCCATGAATTTATTATACTCTTGGATACAGCAAGGCTTTTGAACTGGACCGCATCTTCTGGGAACTTCCACTGAGGTGTCATCATGGATGGTGGACACGATGTACACATCTTTGCTATCCCTCCACTTCACGACCAACACTTCCTCATTCCTCAGGGTTTCCGATTCCCCCCCCCTTTGTAGCCTTGTGGTGACAAGACGCTGTGGGAAGCCCTTCCTGTTTTTCCTTGCTTTACCGCAGGCTAAAGTATTCTTCAGATATAGGTGGCGGAACAGGGGCAAACTAGTATAATAATTGTCCATGTAGATGGGATACCCCTTTTGGAAGAGTGGGAATTCCAACTCCCAGACAATTTTTCTGCTTATTCCCATGTACGGTGGACACTCGGGGCTGGAGCTGGGAGTCTTTGCCTTCATACACACGAAAGGTATGCACATATATGGAGCTTTCACAGAACTTGTTGAGCTTGAATATGTACCTGGCCATCTTACTTGGGATATACTGCTTGATTCCCAGCCGGCCTGTGAAATGGGCCAGGGATTCCTCCACAGAGATGTTCTGCTCAGGGATATATAGTTCGGCAAACCTCTTAGAGAACAAATCAATTAGAGGGCGAATTTTATATAATTTTTCAAAGTCGGGATGATTTTGGGGGGAACACTGCTTGTTATCACTGAAATGCAGGAAGAGCATTATCATTTCATATCTGGACCTGGGCACGACAGCTGAAAAATTTGGCATGTGGTGGATGGGGTTGGTAGACCTATATGCATGCACTTCATTTTTTTTTGTAAGCCCCATGTTGAGCGTAAGGCCTAAAAACAATGTAAGCTCCTCCACTGTTACGGGTCTTCATTCAAAAGGGCGGGCATAGCTTGAACTGGGGTTGTTTTCTATAAATTAACAAGCAAAAAGATTTGTTTGGTCCACGATGTTTTGAACCAACTCGTCAGGGAAAAATAAATTAAAAAATCTATTTCAGAGAAACCTTCGGTGTTAACCTGCACATCCAGCTGTGCTGTGAAAGGGGGGACTTTGGTTGACCCTGTGCTAGAAGGCAGCCACAATGGGTTTGCCAAGGCATCCGGAAGCTGGTTTTGGGCTCTAATTCTTTTGCGTGAAATTCCAGCACTTGTACTGGGCATCTCCTCCTGGGGTCTAGCGCCGTTGGCATTTGCCGATTGGCCATTGGGGTGTCTGGTGCTGCTGGTAACTGCCCGATCTTCAGACCGTCTTATTTTAGGACGGACTACTTCCTCCTCTGAATCGGACGCCGATGTACTGCCTTCAACGGGCTCATATTCCGAACCAAAATCGGAGTTGGAATTAGAACTGTAACTGGGCGGTGAGAGCTCCCCACTGCTCTCATCGGTCAGGCTTAGTATCTGATATGTCTCTTCTGGAGTGTATACTCTTCTGGACATGGTGGCTGTATGACGGGTGACACTGATGGGCTGCACGAGAGGTAGTGATGGGCTGCACGAGAGGTAGTGATGGGCTGCATGTGAGGGACTAATGGGCTGCAAGTCAGGGACTAATGGGCTACACGTCAGGGACTAATGGGCTGCACGTCAGGGACTAATGAGCTGCACGTAGGTAGTAATTGGCTGCACAGACAGGTATTCCTGATGGGCTCATGGGACACATACTGATGGGATGATAGGTACTCTGATTGGATGACAGGTACTCCAGATGGGGTGATGATGACAAGTCCTCTTTATTCAGGGGGGGCAATCTGGGCACAATAGTAATAGCAGTAGACTGTAACTCACTGTTTCCGTGATTTCCTCCTCACACTGGAATGGTGTGTGAGGAGGAGAACACGGTAGCAGGCAGTTACTCGTGGTTTGTGTAAATTTGTGATTGGCTGTGATTGAACACAACTGGTCATGTGATAAAGAGCCAATTTCATTGGCTCTTTACCCTGATCGGTGAAAAATGAACCACTGAGAGTGTGACAAAAACCCATTTGGGGTTGATTGGGCTAGGGGAAACAAAGTCTATTACCACATCCCTAAACAATTTATACACTAGAACAGGATTACCCCTGTATGTTCCCTGTATATGGGAGCAGTGATCTCTCTCCACCCTCAGTCATCCCAGCCCCCACACAGTTACAACACTGTGACAGGGAACACATTTAACCCTTTGATCGCCCCTAGTGTTAACCCCTTCCCTGCCAGTGGCATTTATACAGTAATCACCAATTACAGTACATCAATTTCGTAGCACCGATTGCTGTATAAATGCCAATGGTCCCAAAAAAAGTGTCCGATCTGTCCAGCACTATATCGCAGTCCCGATAAAAAACGCAGATCGCCGCCATTGGAAAAAGAGGCAAAGGAAGTGAGCTCAACTTCTTCCCTGAAACCCTTTTCGGTTTCAGCGAGGAAGAAGGAGCATCTAGAAACGTGAGTTGCACCAACAGCACACTGACACCAGTACACATTGGCACATTTAACCCTTTGATCGCCCCCCAGTTAACCCCTTCACTCCCTGTCACCCCCTGTCACAGTATCATATAGTGCAGTGATCTGATTTTTACCGATCGCTGTACTTGTGATCCTTGTGACACTAAATCAGTGTTAGGTTAGGTTACTAGTAGGCCTAGTTAGGTGCAAATACCCCCCTTTCCCCCCCCAATAAAGTTTTTAACCCCTTCATTGCCCCCTGTCATCTGTGATCACCGTATAAGTGTCACGGGTGACGCTAGCTAGCTAGATAGTTTTTTTTCAATCAGATTACCCGCCATAAATACCTTTTATAGGTTTTAACCCCCGATCACCCAGCGGTGACTCCAGTTAGGTTTTAGTGTGCATTAGGGTCAGCGTAAACGCCAGGCAGGGCCAGTTAGTGAGGTACTCTGACACGCACACATGCACATTAGATAGGTGTTAGATATTATTGTAGTATCTGAACAGATCAATATCTGCGATCTGATCAGATATATATTAGCGTCCCCCTTAGATTAGGGTTCTAAAAAACGCAGCGTTAGCGGGATCAGCCCAGATAACTGCTAGCACCTGCGTTTAGCCCCTCCGACCAGCCCAGTCCACCCCACCCAAGTGCAGGATCAATAGATCGCTATCACTTACAAAACACATCACACATCTGCAGCGTTCGCAGAGATCAGGCCCGATCCCTGCGAAATCTGACAGTGAATTTGGTAGCGCTTGAAGCAGGATCTAACAACCAGGTGCGCTTTTTTGCCTGTGAGTCACGCTAGTGTACGTATCAAATTTACAAAGTCCAAAATGTCTGGCTGCATGTACACTAGTGAAGAGGCCTACAATATGCTGAGTATGACAGATGAGAGTGATGGGGAAGCCTCACTGTCAGAATCAGGCTCAGCATATGAACCTGTAGACAGCAGCGGCACCCTGTCAGATAGCTCTGACGATGGAGTTGTGGTCCCTGCTAGAGTCAGGCGTACCAGACCCCGTTCTGCTATCGCTGAGGTGCGTGAATCGCAGGGCTCTCGTATGCAGCAGAGAGCCAGTACTAGTGCCGCTACTTCTGGTGACCTGGCAAGCACCAGCGGCCTAGTACATCCTGGTCATAGACGAACCAGCACTGCAGTATCACGCCGTGTCGTGGCGAGTCCCATAAGTGCAGTTCAAGCTGGTGTGGCTAGCACAAGTAGTGTCCCGCAGCCACAAAGAAGATGAACATAGGCCCGCAGAACCCATAGTGCCCTTGCAAACCCTGATTGGCAACCCACCACTGATGCAGCGCCCGTACTTCCCCCATTCACTGCCCAACCCGGAATCACGGTGAATACAGCTGATTTTACGGCCATTGATTCTTATTTGCTGTATTTCACGGAAGATCTCTATAGATCTATAGTGGACCAAAGCAATTTCTATGCTGGTCAATTCATCGCCACTAATCCCCATTTGACACTTGTCAGAGGCTGGAAACCAATCACGGTTCCATAATTTAAGAGCTTTCTGGGCCTTTCCTTCCTCATGGGCATAACTAAAAAAACTGAATGGCGGTCATATTGGTCCACGCACCCAATTCACCATATGCCCGTGTTCTCTGCTTCCATGGCCAGGACACGATACGAGCAGATTTTGCGGTTCATGCACTTCAGTGACAATGAACTCAGTTGTCCACGGGGTGACCCTGAATTTGACCGGCTCTACAAAATTCGGCCCCTCATAAACCACTTCAACCAGAAGTTCGCCGCACTTTTTATTCCCAACCAAGTTGTGTGCATGGACTTTCAAGCAGTACGTCCCCAGCAAGCATGCCAGATATGGGGTCAAGATGTATAAGCTCTGTGACAGGGCCACAGGCTATACACATAGTTTCATGGTATTTTGCAGCTCTCATTTGTTTTGGAAAATGAAGAAATAAACAGATTTTTTTTTTTTTTTACTTTTTTCAAATATCAAAACTTTGTGACAAAATATGAGATCTGCAAAATACTCAAAATACTTCTCAGCAAATAGCTTGGAGTGTCTGCTTTCCAAAATGGGGTAATTGTGTGTGGGGGGGGGGGGGGGGTTGTGCTATCTGGGCATTCCATGGCCTCCGAAACTGTGATAGGGAGTGAGGAGTAAAATCACCTTTTTACGCACTTAGAAAGCCTGGAGGCGGTGATTGGATTTTGGGGTCCCGTACGCGGCTAGACTGCCAGAAAGTCTCACATATGTGGTATCCCCGTATTCAGGAGAAGCAGCAGAATGTATTTTGGGGTGTAATTTCACATATACCCATGGCATGTTCAAGCAACATATCATTTAGTGACAACTTTGTGAAAAAAAAAATTGTAATTTCCCCGAAACTTGTGGCAAAATATAAAATATTCCATGGACTAAACATGGCTCTCAGCAGATAGCTTGGGGTGTCTACTTTACAAAATGGGGTCATTTGGGGGGGGGGGGTGTTGTGCTATCTGGGCATTTCATGGCCTCCAAAACTGAGATAGGTAGTGTGGGGTGAGGACATTAATTTTTGCCCTTAGAAATCCTGAAGGCGGTGATTGGATTTTGGGGTCCCGTACGCCGATAGGCTCCCAAAAAGTCTCACACATGGGGTATCCCCGTACTCAGGAGAAGCAGCAGAATGTATTTTGGGGTGTAATTCCAAACATACCCATGGCATATGTGAGCAATATATAATTTCAGTAACAACTTTGTGTAATTTTTTTTTTGTCATTTTTCAATCACTTATGACAAAAAAATAAAATATACACTGTGCTCAACATGCCTCTCAGCAAATTCCTTGGGGTGTCTACTTTCCAAAATGGGGTCATTTGGGGGGGGGGGGGTGTTGTGATATCTGGGCATTTCATGGCCTCCAAAACTGAGATAGGTAGTATGGGATGAGGACATTAATTTTTGCCCTTAGAAATCCTGAAGGCGGTGATTGGATTTTGGAGTCCCGTACGCTGATAGGCTCCCAAAAAGTCTCACACATGGGGTATCCCTGTACTCAGGAGAAGCAGCAGAATGTATTTTGGGGTGTAATTCCACACATACCCATGGCATGACATGTGTGAGCAATATTTTCAGTAACAACTTTGTGTAATTTTTTTTTTTGTTGTCATTTTTCAATCACTTATGACAAAAAAATAATATATTCCATAGACTCAACATGCCTCTCAGCAAATTCCTTGGGGTGTCTACTTTCCAAAAAGGGGTCATTTTTTTTTTTTTTGCTATCCGGGCATTTTATGGCCTCCGCAACTGAGATAGGTAGCGTGGGGTGAAGGCATAAATTATTGCCCTTAGAAATGCTAAAGGTGGTGATTGGTTTTTGGGGTCCCGTACGCCGATAGGCTTCCAAAAAGACTCACATATGGGGTATCCCCGTACTCAGGAGAAGCAGCAGAATGTATTTTGGGGTGTAATTCCAAACATACCCATGGCATATGTGAGCAATATATCATTTCAGTAACAACTTTGTGTAATTTTTTTTTTGGTAATTTTTCAATCACTTATGACAAAAAAATAAAATATTCACTGTGCTCAACATGCCTCTCAGCAAATTCCTTGGGGTGTCTACTTTCCAAAATGGGGTCATTTGGGGGGGGGGGTTGTACTGCCCTTCCATTTTAGCACCTCAGGAAAAGGCTGTCATAAAATAAAAGCTGCGGAAATTCCAGAAAATGTACTCTAGATCAGGGATAGGCACGGACCAAGGCTGTGGCGGACATTTTCCAAAGTATAGACCTTAGCGAAGGACACCAATGTACATTTCAAATTATAACCTTCAAAAAACACTGTCTACTCTCTGGCCTAGTTCTACAAGCACAAAAACATTTAAAATAACATTTATATATGGGACTGGGCTAGTTGGGGCCTGCCTGCTGGGACTGGGCTAGGGCTGGTTGGAGCCTGCCTGGGACTGGGCTGGTTGGTGCCTGCCTGGGTCTGGGGCCTGCCTAGGACTGGACTGGCTGGGGCCTGCCTGGGACTGGGCTGGCTAGGCACTACCTGGGGCCTGCCTGGGACTGGGCTGGCTGGAGCCTGCCTGGGACTGGGCTGGCTAGAGCCTGCCTGGGACTGGGCTGGCTGGAGCCTGCCTGGGACTGGGCTGGCTGGAGCCTGCCTGGGACTGGGCTGGCTGGGGCCTGCCTTGGACTAGGCTGCCTGGGCACTACCTGGGGCCTGCCTGGGACTGGGCTGCCTGAGACTGGGCTGGCTGGGGTCTGCCTGAGACTGGACTGCCTGGGGCCTGCCTGGGCTGGTCCGTCTGGGGTCGGTCGGGTCAGAGTCCG
>BLSH010184541.1:1157043-1177074 GCA_018402905.1 Glandirana rugosa
GGCCTGCCTGGGACTGGACTGTCTGGGACTGGGCTGACTGGGGTCCTGGGACTGGGATGCCTGGGGCCTGCCTGGGACTGGGCTGCCTGGGACTGGGCTGCCTGGGTCTGGGCTGCCTGGGGCCTGTCTGGGACTGGACTGTCTAGGACTGGGCTGCCTGGGACTGGACTGTCGGGACTGGACTGCCTGGGACTGTGCTGCCTGGGACTAAGGTCCTGGGACTGTGCTGCCTGGGACTGGACTGTCTGGGACTGGGCTGACTGGGGTCCTGGGACTGGGATGCCTGGGGCCTGTCTGGGACTGGGCTGCCTTGGACTGGGCTGCCTTGGACTGGGCTGCCTGGGACTCACTACTGGGCTGGCTGGGGCAGCCTAGCTGCCTGGGAGTCTGGGCCTGGGCTGGGGCAGGGCCCACTGCTGAGGTGCTAGAGAACTTCTTCAATTTACCCTCTGACCATCACAGGGGCATTCACTGGACCACAGAGACGTCTCACCACCACCATCAGGCACTGTCACCTCACCAGACCAGGCAGGCAGTCACCACCACCGCCGCGTCCCGTCGGACCGGTCCTCCTGTAGTGCCACCATGAGTTAGTCTCCCGAGTCCCACGCTCACTCCCCAGAGTCCCTGGCACACTCCTCCACACAGCAGTGACGTATCCTCTCCCAGGCCGCCGCCAGCCCCTCCCTCAGGCTCAGTGTAGGAGAGAGATCACTCTGCACTGCTTCAAACTCACTCAGGAGGCGGAGGGGTGGGCGGCACTGTGGGCCCAGCCAGACACAGTGTGTGATATAATTACGCCTAGAAGGAGAGGAGACGTTGTAACGTCAGAGAAACTGAGACACAGAACACAAGAGAGAGATGTAATAAAAAAAAAGTCAGAGGCGGCCGTGGACACCTCACACAGTGGTGGAGGACACTGGTGTCCGGGAGAGGACACCTTGCCGATCCCTGCTCTAGATTGTAGACGCTGTAACTTTTGCGCACAGCAATAAATATACGCTAATTTACTTTTTTTTTTTACCCGAGACAAGTGGCTAAATGCATTTTGGCAAAAATGTATGACTAAAATTTAGTTTATTGTTCAACCTGATTTTAAAAAAAATTTAGTTTATTGTATCTTTGTAGTAACATAAAGTTGAAAATATCATTTTTTTTTCAAAAATTCCGTTCTTTTTTGTTTATATCGCAAAAAATCAAAAAAAGTGCAGAGGTGAACAAATACCACCTATTTGTGGGAAAAAAAAGAAAGCTCTATTTGTGGGAAAAAAAGGACGCAAATTTTGTTTGGGTACTGCATTGCATGACTGCGCAATTACCAGTTAAAGCGGTGCAGTGCCAAATTGAAAAATGTGCTCCGGTCCTAAAGCTGGAAGTCCTTCCGTGGCTGAAGTGGTTAAGTGCAAGGGTTAGCTCCTATATGTTTGGCTCTGATGAAAAGGGTTTACCCTCAAAGATAAAAGCCAGTTCTGGATCCCAGATGGCGTCTTCTTGGCGTTGGGCTACTCTGGGTCCCAATATCCACTGTGTCACGAGATGGTAGCTTGACATATTGTGTACCTTGATTTTTTGTGAGTATGTTTTTTACCATGTTTATAATAAAGTACCCATGGGATAATGCACTAGTCTGGTTTGCCCTCTATTGTTTATTCTTTTGTAGTTGATAGCTGTGCACCAGAAAAATATCTCCCCTATCACAGCTTCACTTTGTACTTTATAGGAAAAGTTAGTGATAACACACCATCACAAGGTGGCAACTGTTGGTGCAGAATTAGTATGTAGGTGCCACATCCCAGACAATGGTAATATACTGAAGACATGACTTTATAGGCACCAAAATTTCATTAAAGCAGAGTTCCGGCTGAAACATGGCTTTTGAGATAAAAATACCCCTAGAATACCCAGGCCTCATGCAATGTAATAAAAGTATGCTGTAAACTATGCCCAGTTCTCTATTTGTGCAGCATCATTTTCTTACTTTGTGCACAGCGCAGCCATCTCCAGTGTGGGCATCTGAAGCCGCAGTGTCCTTCTTCCTGCATTCTGTGCATGCTGGCTACCCGGCATGCACCTGCTCATCTCGCGTATGTGCAGTGCGGTGCAATCTTGGTCAGCTTGGCATTTCCATAGACGTCAATGCTATATGGGAGCTGTGCCATGCCAAGCTGACCAAGATCTCCCAGGAGCCAATGCAAATCTGGAAATGACATACGGCCCCGTGGCCCCTAAAGGAGGAAGTAAAATTAGATATAGGCATAAGTCAGGTAAGTGAACAGAAAAAGAATAAATAAATTGCCAATTCATTTTAAGGATGCACATTAGCTCTGCATGGCAAGGAGTGAAAAATGTGGATGGAACTCCGCTTTTAAAAAGGTACAAATGTATTCACAATTTACATATATACAGTAGCAACAGTGTTTATAAAATGCAACAAATATAAAACAATCACAAAGTATCAGACCAGCAGGCCAAAGGCCCTGCTGTTAGGGCTCATGCACGCTGCAGCTCAAAGGAGCTCGAAGAAGCGGCTCTTTCAGGCTTTTAAACTTTTCTGAGCTCTCATTTTTGCTGCCTGGAAACTCCCCTCCATGTTAGCCAATGTGTCCATGCACACTAGGGCTTTGTCACGAGTTTACAGGCATATATGCTCCTACAGGCAGAAAAAACCCCACCAAACTCGTGTTTTTGAGGAGCTTTACAGCAGAAAAGTCACCTTAGTGCCCAGAAACGTGCAAAATATGTGTGAAAAAGCGCAAAGAAGCTCGAAAATGAACGCTTATGCTCAAGAAAGCTCAAAGGAGTTTGAAGGAGCTCAATAAAAATGTGCAGAAGAGCACAAAAAGGAATAAACTTCTTCAAGCAGAAATAAAAGCTCAAATGCCTGTAAAATGCAGCTTTTTTTTAGCTGCAGTGTGCATGAAACCTTAGAGATGTACTTGTGCAGACCATGAATTGGTACTAAATTACAGCAGAGTCCTTGGTAGGTCCTGGCCTGTGACAGAAGCTCTACATGTTTTGTGATAAATATTGTTTCCTCAAGAACTATAATGTAAGAATAAGCAAAAAATAGTTAACGTGTTACTAAACCCACAACAGTAAAACCTGTCTGTATATGCAGTAAAGCATGCTTGTTATACTCACTGTGGAACTTAAGGGGTTAATCCTCTGCATTGTGTAAGAAGGCTGTTTGATCCTGTCTTCTCTGATCCCCCTCTTCTTCCACTGTCCCCAATCTGTCTCATAATAGTACAGAGCCCTAGGAGGCACTCTGCACATGCTCAGTTTTGTGTGTATTACTAAAGAGGTTTTTTTTGTTCACCTTCCAGCAGGACAACAACCCTAAACATACAGCCAGAGCTACAATGGAAATGTTTATACCAAAGCATATTCATGTGTTAGAATGGCCCAGTCAAAGTCCAGACCTAAATCCAATTGAGAATCTGTGGCAAGACTTGAAAATTGCAGTTCACAGACGCTCTCCATCCAATCTGGCAGAGCTTGAGATATTTTCAAAGAAGAATGGGAAAAAATGTCCTCTCTAGATGTGCAAAGCTGGTAGAAACTTCCCCAAAAAGACTTGCAGCTGTAATTGCAGTGAAAGGCGGTTCAACAAAGTATTGACTCAGGGGGGCGCCATACAAATGAATCCCACACTTTTCCCAGATTTATTTGTAAAACATTTTGAAAACCATTTATTATTTTCCTCGCACTTCACAATTCTGTGCCACTTTGTGTCGGTCTATCACATAAAATCCCAATAAAACACATTTAAGTTTTTGATTGTGACATGACAAAATGTGGAAAATTTCATAGGGGTGTGAATACTTTTTCAAGGCACTTTCAAGGCACTGTAGATTGATGTATTGAACTAGAGTACCAATGGGTCGCTTACATGTCTCCACTAGGGGGCAGAGGTTATTTAGGATAGCTTAATGGTGGATTGGTCGAGGCAATCATCGCCTATGATGTCAGTTTGAAATCAGTCCCATAAAAATGTGTAAAGGATGTATATACCAGGTTCACTAATCCTATATGGGTACTCCAAGTCCCTCTTGTGCAAGGCCATTAACAGTGCTTTACGACAGCCGTGGTCATTGTTATTGTAGAGGTCCTATCCACGACAGGTTTCACAATCCACAGTGAAATTTATCATGAAATTTTCATCTCGGCGCCACCAATCACGGGGGGGTCTACAGAACGATTGGCACTTGCTATCGGAGGATCCTATTATCACCAAATACTGTACATTGGTAGGAACCCCCAAGTAGTGTTTAGAAAAACCTCATCCTTAGGGCACAGGATAACCAACAGCCTCTATGTAGCCCATTCCACAACTGTGGTTCACCCCAATGGGATCCACCGGTGTGGAGATTGCAGTTGTTGCCCCTGAATTAATCCGGGAAATCATTTTGTGTTACCAATGGTGAGATCTTTTCTCCAAATTCTATGCTGACTGAAATACAGAGGGGGTTGTTTATCGAATGTTTTGCAAGCGCTGTGCATTTTATGCAGAAAAAATCAGAAACCTGAGACAAAGACTGAATGTTCATGTTTATTATTTGGCAAATGGGAAGATGATAACTCCAGTGAGTAGACACTTAGATCTTTAGCATAGATTTCATACCTCAATGGCTTCATTCATTGTTCTTGAAGTTGTTCCTAAAGACCCCAGAGAGGGCAACTAGGACAAATGCATACTACAAAGAGAGACTCTCTGGCTCATAGGCAATGATTGCCTCAACCAATTCACCATTGAGCTAACCTCTGCCCCCTAGTGGAGACATGTACAGTAAGTGATCCATTTGTACTCTAATTTCGAGAAGAGAGGTGCCCCAGATAATCTCACGTGTGACGAATCACATAGGGTGGAGCGACATGCTGACGTCATGGCGTGGTTCCAGGAAGTGTGGGGCGCTTTTGTGCTTTTAGCTGGCCAGCAATTTTATCATGGAGTTTGTCCATTTTTTAATGGAGCTGCAATCTATTTCTTTAAATAAATAATTAGGAAGGTTTTACACAATGTGGAGATTCTCATTTTATGTTGTTTGTGGTCTCACTTGGATACCATCGTGATAAGACGCACAGCTCATATTCTCATCTGGATCTTGTGGGAGAGTTCTGAATACCCTGGCCAGAGTGTTTGGCCACATGCACATCTCACCTCTCTTTGATTAGAGGGTCCAATAAATTTGGTAAGCCTGCATCTTTACTAAGGTGGTGATGTCACGATTTGAAGACCTTTTTGGTGATTGGATGATCACTATTTCCATCTGAACACTTTTGAAGAGGATTGTCTCAGACTTTTTATGAGCTTTTTATCATCATACCATCATATTTGTGTATTTGCACTTGTTTTTTGCCACACACGGGTGTTACACAATTGTACACATGGCATTTAGGTTGCTATTGCAACTCTACATCACAATTTACTTGTTTGGATGCTTTAATTCATGTACCTTTGATCATCACAGTTTAGGCCTCATACACACAGTTTTTTGACGCCCCTTTTTTTTGGCGGTTTTCGCAGCTCTCCATGTTAGTCAATGGCCCCATAAAAACGCAGACGTTTTTGAGCTGTAGAGGGCGTCGACGTTAGTGAGCTGAAAGTAGAACCCACCTGCGCGTTCCAAGGCTGTAACGTTTTGGCGTTTTTGACGCCGACGCCGCAAAACGCTCACTAATGCCGTGCCAACGTTAACTGCCATTTTTGACGCCAACGTTTTTAGGTTAAAAAAAGCAAAGGAATGTTTTTTAAAAAAAAAAAAAAAAGCCTATTGACACCGATGCTTACTAATGCTCATTAGCACCGATGCGAAAAAAACGCTGATTTTTTTCCCTGACTTCGCTCCCGACGGTTTGATTATTTTTTTGCATACGCCCGTGTGTATGAAGCCTTATAGCACGGCTCTTTTTTTTTTTTTATTTATTTAGAAGAGAGTAGATGCTTTACCTTTATGCAATACAATACATCATATATATGCCTATTTTGCTGTTAGCATATTTATCCTTGGCCCCCGCATCCGCCTGAGGGAAATAGGGTGGTTTTTGTGCCTTGCAGTGTACACTTCTGTCACCTTGATGTGCATGTAGCACACTTATGTTTTGGTACGTTTGTTGATATCCATAGCTTATAAAGCATGTATATGTAATTATATGATTATAATTGATTGTTTTTTTCTTATTTAGAATCACACATTATAGCTCCTGAGGAAGTGATATTTATCACAAAACATGTAGAGCTTCAGTCAAAGGTCACGACCTACCAAGGACCCTGCTGTAATTAATACCAATTCATGGTCTGTACAAGCACATCTCCAACAGCAGGGCCTCTGGCCTGGTGGTCTGATACTTTTAAATGTTTTACATGTATTGTATGCTATAAACACCGTTGCTATATATGTAAATTGTGAATAAATCTGTACCTTTTTAATGAAATTTTGGTGCCTATAAAATCCATGTATTTAGTCGTCAGTATATTACTTTGCCCGTTGCTGACAGCTTCTTTATTTGGTTGGGGCAAACGTCATTTGGATCTCTGTATCTAACCACTAATCCACCAAACTAAGGATGTGATGTCACTAGTGGCGGCTGGTAGCTTTTTGTTTGGGGGTGTGGCAAACAACCACCCCCCACCCCCCTGCTGTCCGCTGGTAGGTCCACTGGCACTTACCCCATCTAGGTGGCGAGCATCAGCAGGGATCGGGCATTGGCAGGCATCCAAGGAGTGGCGGGGATCGGGGCACCAAGCAGTGGCAGGGATTGGGCATCCGAGGAGCGGCGGGGATCGAAGCACCAAGCAGCGGTGGGGATCGGGCATCCGAGGAGGGGCAGGGATCGGGGCACCAGGCAGTGGCATAGATTGGGCATCGGTGGGCATCCAGGTATTGGCCAGCGGGATAAATCGGGCATCGGCGGGCATCCAGGTATCGGGCAGCAGTTCTTCTCCTGACTTCCGCCGTGCGTCTCCTAACCCCCCCTTGCCTGTCCTTTCAGCCAGTCGGGTGACCGGTATCAGAAACACTTTCCGATTGGCCGGGAGAAGGATCAGTGTTGCAACAGCGAATATTCATTCGCTGTTGCAACACACCTGGGTGGGTTCCGGACGCAATGCTCTGGCTCTAATCAGTACTTCAACCCCCCCCAATCCATGCCATAGGAATTCATGCACATGGATAGGGAGGGCGGCAGGGCATGGATTGGGGGGGGTGCCGCCCGTGTCACAATGTCCAGTTATGTATTACATAAAAATATTTAAAGTAGAACTAAAGGCATTCTTTTTGTCATTTTGGATAAGGCCTGATTTACACCTATGCAGGTTGCAGTTTGCATATTCCAGGTTAATTTGCGTTTTTCAATACACATTTTTGATCCATTGAAGCCTATGGAACCAAAAACCAGAAAAAAAAAATCCACGGCCCTTTCCATAAAATGCACAGATGTGAATGTGACCCATAGGAAACCATGTTTAATGGACTGTAGGGTGTTTCTGCAAAACTGGAAAACGCACTATAAAATGCATAGGTGTGAACCAGGCCTCAGTAGAGGAGCTTCAGAAAAGGATGTAGTGCGTTTTTAACTGCGATTTTGCTGCTTTTTTTTAATCTGCCCAACAACACATTTTCCAAAAGAAAATGAAAAAGCATAGAAAACGCAAACTGCGGTAAAAACACACAAAAAGCACTGCAGAAACGCTCAAAACCAAACTGCCTAGGTGTGAACAGAGCCTAAGACTCCCCCCCCCCCCCTGTCAATGTCCCACTTTAAATGTAGGATTACAGGCAATTAACGATTCACATTTCCCTGCTATTAGAGAGCTAAACTAAAGCCGGACATACATGAGTCGAGAGTTGGTCAGTTCAGCAGGGACCGGCCGAGATTCGATCCACGTATTCTGCAAGCCGGGAAGGCTCCCCACAGCCCCGACCCCACCCTTAAACCCCCAAAATACAATACCAGTATGGGAGGCATTCTCCTACCAGCACTGACCGTGTTGATGGGGGAACCGTGTGATTATCTTTGCTTCTTCTTTGGATGGAAAGAAAAATGAGTCATCTATGGGCTGCTTTAGGATGGTGATCAAAGCTTGCACTCCAGTAGACTTCTCAGGATATACTAAGAGGAGTGGTGACAACACACAGGGATCAAACATCTCTGTGTCTTTTCTGACAAATAGGCAGAGACATGGAGACATGAATCAAATTTATGTTAGGGTAAAGGGGGCTTCTACTCTATAACACTTCTGTGTGACCATTGAGGTTCAAATGGTCCTTAGAGGGGCAAGGAAGAACGCCAACAAAACCCCTCTTTTTAAATTCCTAGAATTGAATGCCTGTTCCACTGACACCCATGACACAGCTCTGAGCATTCTACAAATATTTGGAGAACCTATAAAGGATGATAACAGTGTCACAATGGAGTATATGGAGAAACATGAAGTTCGCAGCACTGACCTGTGTTTCACCAAGACAGGAAATAAAGGAAATACACCCAATGTGGGCAACAGACAGCAATAAAAAAAAAAAAAAACTTTGCAGAGAATATAACACACCCTTAAGCTTGATTCACATCTATGCATGTTGCTTTTTAGCATTTCTGCAGTGCCTTTTGCTGTGCTTTCTGCATTTTTTACCACGTTTTTACAACGATTTTGCTGCGATTTGCATTTTTTATATTTGTTTTTTTTTGGGGGGGGGGGGGATTTGTTGCTGGGCAGATTCAAAAATGCAAATTGTGGCAAAATCGCGGTAAAACGCTGTAAAAACGTACTACATGCTTTTCTGCAGCTTCTCCAATGAAGTCTATTGAACCAAAAAAATGCAAAAAAGCACTGTTGTATTTAAAAAAGTCCCTGATCCTTTCCAAAAATGCAGAGGCACAAAAATGCAAATAATGTGAACATGTTCCATAGGAACCCATGGGAAAAAATGCCCTGCATTTCTACAAAAAACATGAAAAAACACATTAGTGTGAATGGAGCCTTACTCCGTCCAAAACAAAACATAAATGTTTTAGCTGGAGTTCCAATTCATATGTCATGTTTATTGGACCTTTAGCCTATGTTCACATATGCCCAATGAGGGAACCAGCCCGATTCCAGCGCCGGTTCCGGCATCGCATCTCTCCCACAGGCAGCTCACACTGCCCTCTGCGAACTGCTGTGGGTGTCAATACAATGTTAATGCCCCCCCCCCCCCAGATCGGTTCACAGATCGCAGTGCGAACTGTGAACTCACACAGGAATCGGATTGCATAGGTGAGAACACCCATGCGATTCGATTCTAGTGCAGGGAAGAAAAAGTCCCTGCACTATTTTAGTGCAAATCCAATGCGAGTTCAGCCATACAACTGTATGGCTGAGCTCGCACTGCACAGACATTGCATGTGATCGGCACCTGTGGTACGGGTTCAAATCACATGCGATGTCTGAGATCGCACAAATGTGAACCTAGGCTAAAAGGCAAATTAAGTCATCCAGCAAGGATTGTAACCAGGGCTGCTGTTAGAAACCACGGGGCACCATGCTGCCTACCAGACAGGGCTTCACTACCTCTCACCCCTTCACCCCCCCAGCAGCGTTGCCAGCCCCCCGAAGTGAAATTTACTGGCAGGGTGGCAAAATTTACAAACGGCACCAATTTCTTTTACTGACAAAAAAACATGAAATTTACTGGCAGAGCCACGTTTTTTTACTGCAAAAAAGTACCTAAAATTCCAGTTTTCAGTGCTAAACAGTGCAAATATCAATATTTAACCACCTACCCACCGGAGCCTAGGTTTTTTTTTTTTTTTGCTACAAAATTACTTAGAACCCCCAAACATTATATATATTTTTTCAAACACCCTAGAGAATAAAATGGCGATCATTGCAATACTTTTTGTCACACAGTATAGTATATGAACTGTTTATTTAATGTTTGTCTTAGTGCAGACTTCTGGGAAAATCAGTGAGCCAATCACACAAGCAGGAAAGGATGTTTCTGGCAAGTGGTCAGTACACATTCTGTATACAGAACACCTCTAGGTAGCCATATTGCATTTTACAGAAAATTACAGAGGCTGCAGATTGAAAAGGAAAGGCAATTTTTAATAAAGTTCAATTACAATATGACTTGTATCGCAATTGTATATTATTTTTTCTTTATTTGCTATTTTTTTCCCCAGAAAGTGGAGTTACCCTTTGACTATGAAGTAACCTTACAATAATTGATTAATATATTCTAATATATGAAACAATATATATGTATATATGAGTATATACAATATATTTAAACCCGCGCTGACGCGTGTAAAAACAGAGGGCTTAATGCTCTGCAGCACTATGTCCAAGGGTGAAACCTCCTAATATGTGGTAAACTATGAAAAACACAGCGCTAGCAGTGCCCCCCTCAGTAGTATATAAATTGTGCTATGTCAAATAAATATATAAACATCAAATATAATCATAAAGTGCTACTGTGCCAAACATTAAATAAACCGTTAATTTGTGAACCAGAGACTCTGGTTCACGTATCATTTAATCACTGAAGGAAATTTGTGGGATGACCACATATGATACTATTTGTTGTTTATATGCTTTTTAGCCATTGTTGGAATCAGGCGGGAGGATTATACATGCAATTTTATCATCTATTATACAAATGCACTAGCACTTTTTATGCACATGTTCTTTGGTTTTCTATGATTTCTACATTGATGGTGATTTATTTATATATCTGAAACTTGAGCACATTCTCTTTGGCCACTTAGAATATAACAATCAATGCACTAGCACTTTTTCACTAACACCTGTTGGATTATATATTGTATGTCATTTATATTAGTGGGGTCTAAGAGGCTTTTTCTGATGTTAGTAATACCAGGGTGATGGTATCTTTAAAATCGATTTCCCCTTCAAGATCGGGATAGGCACGTAGGTTCATAGTGATCTCCAACCAGGATATAGCCAGGAAGGCATCACATAGCCCCTATGGTAGGTTCATAGTGATCTCCAACCAGGATATAGCCAGGAAGGCATCACATAGCCCCTATGGTTACAGCATTTGTTCACACCTGGATAAAACTTTTGCACAGTACTGTAGAGAGAACATTGTATATACAGATATGATGGGAAGGGCGGGGGGTGACACTTACCAGGTGAGGCAGCCATCTTGTGAGATTGCATTGGCCGGGAATCGAACCCGGGTCAACTGCTTGGAAAGCAGCTATGCTCACCACTGCACCACCAACGCAAGGTAGCATGTCTTTGGAGAGTGGGAGGAAACCGGAGTACCCGGAGGAAACCCACGCAAGCACAGGGAGAACATGCAAACTCCATGCAGATAGTGTCCTGGTTAGGAATTGAACCATGGACCCCAGTGCTGCAAGGCTAACCACTAAGCCTCTGTACTGCCCATATGCGGCCTCTGTTCTCTAAGGCCTGCCCCCGCTGGGCGGGATAAATCAGTGATGTACACTCAAAGTGCTTAGGAGGTGAAGCAGCCATCTTGGGCACAATGAATGGAGCCATTTAACCTACCAGCATGTCATTGGGCTGTAGCCACACAAGCACAGGGAGAACATGCAGACTCCATGCAGACAGTGTCCTGGTCAGGATATGAACCAAACACCCCAGTGCTGCAAGGCAGAATTTCTAACTACTAAGCCTCTGTGCTGCCCGATCTCAAAGCAGAACTTCACCTATAAAGGGAAGTTCCGCTTTTCCTCCTCTTCCTCATTTGGTTTTAAATTTCCTAAAGGACCTGTAGATACAGGTCCATATTGTAAAGTTATGAATCTTTCATATTCTGTCCTGTAGGGGGAGTTTATATGAACTGTTTTCATTCCACCAACCCTGCAGGTGAACTGTCAATGCCTCCACCATGTTCATTAAATTCTTCCTCTTCAATATTCTGTCCTGTAGGGGGAGACGCTATTAACGGTTCTCATTCCATCCATCCTACCCATGAGCCATCCATATCTCCCCCACATTCTCTTTGGGTTATCATAGTCTTAAGTGACCTAGAGATGCAGATCCTTTTTGTAGAATTCTCTCTCTTCCACATTCTGTCCTGTAGGGGGAGACTCTTAACGGTTTTCATTCCATCCACCCTACTCATGGGCCGTCCATATTTCCCCTTCATTCTCCTTGGGTTATGATATTCTTAAGTGACGTAGAGATGCAGAGTCATTCAGCTGTTGTAAGCTTTGGTGGTCACAATGCCAATATTGGTGATGTCCTTTGTGTGGAATGGGACAAGTACATGTCCTCTGGTCTGTATAGTGTCTCTACTCCATGGATAGGCTCTGTCTTATGTAAGAGGGCATGAGATACCCATGGGTTTGACCTGAAATGTAGAAAGGCAGTGTCACAATCAAGCTTCAGGCTTGAAGACCAGTTTCTATAGCAGTTGCAGGACTACTACCGACCAGCAGGGTAGGTACACAGGTAGTCATCCTGGCAGATGACACAGGCTCACCTGAGGTGCGGAGTCTAAGTACTAACCGGTGTTCACCAGAGCTCCTGATGGTGGAGATGGATTTAGCTGCGTGTTAGTACCAGGTCGCAGATCTCAGGATTGCCCCACCAGGGTGTTAGCATGCCGGGGTCCAATTGCGGATGAGCAGATAAGGATCAAACAGGAGCGTGGTCAGTAAACAAGCCAAAAGGTCGGTAAGGAGTAGTTGCAGGTTGGGATCAGGCAGTAGAGTAGTCGAGGAACAAGCCAAGGGTCGATGATGAATGGTAGCAAATACGGACAGCAGCAGGGAAGCCAAGAGCAAGGCACTGGCTGAGAAAGCACAATAACCTGGCAAAGAGGAAGTGCAGAGCCAAGGCTTATATAGGAAGTTCATGGGAGGAGCAAGGAGTTCAAGGTTCAACAGCAATCAAGACATAAGACAGAGTTGTCCAAGGGATCAGGCAGAATATCCAACAGATCAGGTTAGGAGCTGTCCAGCATCCCAGATAGCTCAGTGAGAAGAACCAGCTCCACCTATCGTGCCATGGTCTGCTGGCCTGCCTCTGCTGTTTTTATGGGCATCAGAGTGGTGCCCACTTGAATGGGGCACCAGCGCTACTTCTTTGATGCTCACCTAAAAGGTATTTGCACTTTTGCAGCCATATTGGGATGACACCTACTATATTTGTTACATGCTCTCATTCACAGAGTAAAACTTAATAACAATTCAAAGTTTGCTGCTCACCTTTAAAGAGGGAATGACGTGTGAAAAATGACAAAAAAATGGCCCCACAAATGTGATACCAGAACCCCAGCTGAGCATGCAGCCTGGCAGGCCAGAAAAGGGGGAGATGAGCGTGCACCCCCCTCCTCCCCTGAGCCATACTTGACCACATGCCCACAACATGGGGAGTGAACCTTGCAAAGGGGAAACCCCCTCCCCCCTGACAAGGCAACTCCCCATGTCAAGGGCATGTGGCCTGGTATGGGCAAGGAGAGGAGGGTGGTGCATGCTCACCCCCCTCCCCCCCTTTCTTGGCCTGCCAGGATGCCTGCTCGGGGGGGTCTAGATTTTGGGTGGCCATGTTTTGTTTTGTTTTTTCATTTTTTCATGGGGTTCCGCCTTTAATGGTGAGCATCAATTTTTACAATTTTCTTAAAGCTATGCTATGTGAATGGGAACACATAACAAATATAAAGAAGGTGTAAAAAATGTGGCTGAAAAAAATTGGAAAAAACTTTTAGGTGAGCTCAGTAGATGAACCGTTGTGCAGAGACCGTTGTGCAGAGACCCAAATAGATGGCAGACGCCAATAGGTCATGGATGTTTCTTCGAGCCGTACCTGGTCACTGGGAGGGCTAATGGTAAGATCCTCTTTTTACTGGAGTGGCAGCTGCCACCAGTGTGGGGACCTGTGTTGGTACAGCTGTACCTGGTCCCTGGGAGGGCTGATGGGATGATCCTCCTGTTGCTGGAGTGGCATCCACCACCACTGTGGGGACCTGTATTGGTACATCCGTACCTGGTTCCTTGGAGGGCATGCCAGGCTTTCCATTGAGACTTCTAGAAACAACCAATTGTTTTGTTTGCCCGGATACGTTTGTAGTTGGTGATACAGAAGCTCCAAAAGAGAAAATGGATGGCTGATGAGTGGATAAAGCCCTACCTGGTCCCTGGGAGGGCTAATGGTAAGATCCTCTTTTTACTGGAGTGGCAGCTGCCACCAGTGTGGGGACCTGTGTTGGTACAGCTGTACCTGGTCCCTGGGAGGGCTGATTGGAAGACCCTCCTGTTACTGGAGTGGCAGCCGCCACCAGTGTATGGACCTGTGTTGGTAAAGCCATACCTAGTCCCTGGGAGGGTTCCTCTGACTTTTTGTTAAGTCTTCTAGGAACAGCCAATTGTCTTGTTTGTTCAACTACATTGACTTTGGTGATTCCGAAGCTGCAGAAAGGGAAATAGAGGGTTGATGGGAAGACCCCTGGTTACTGGAGAAGCAGCCACCACCAGTGTAGAGACCTGTGTTTGGTACAGCTATACCTGGTCCCTGGGAGGGTTCCTCGGGCTTTCCACTGAGTCTTATTACACTCTATCCCCACACACAAAACTTGCACTATGCAGAAAAGATACTGTGGCACTTCTGATGAAGAAAGCTGGTGGTATTGCTCTCTTGAAGACACGTGCTGATAAGAATCTTTCAAGAGAGTGATGACGTAGTGGACTCTGGTGATGATGGCTTGACTTGAAGATCCTCTCCCTCATGTTCACTAGCAAATTATCATCTGATCCCTCCTCCTCATCACCTAGTTTAAAATTTCTTCCAACATTTTGGCCATCTTCACTCCCAAAAAAGCTGCACCCCTCCCATTTAAGCCCAATCCATCACTGCTATAAAGATGGTAACTGACTGAAAAGTCAGCCCAGTTTGCCATGAAGCCAAACCCCTCCTCCCTGCACCAGTTTCTCAGCCACTTATTAAGCTCCCTAAGCTCCTGCTGCCTCTCTGGTGTGGCTCGAGGTACAGGCAGTATTTCTGAAAATATTGCCTTGGGGGATCTTTTCTTCAATATAGCCCCTAAGTCCCTGAAATAATTTTGTAAGGCGCTCCATCTTTCTCGAACTTTTTCATTGGTACCAATATATACCATGACTGCTGGGTCCTCTCCAGCCCCATCCAACAATCTGTCCATGCAGCTTGCAATGTCCCGAACCTGAGCGCCCGGTAAACAACATACTGTTCGGCGATAATGGTTTTTGTGACAGATTGCCCTCTGTATCCTTCCAATAACTGCATCCCCTACTACTAGTATTGGCCTATCCTTTCTTGTAACCTTGCCCCCATCTTCACTGGAGACGTTCCCCTGGCATTTTGGTGGAGTATGAACGTGAACATCACATGCTGGTGGAGTCTCTGTGTGAATGTCACATACTGGTGGAGTCTTCGTGTGAATGTCACATGCTGGTGGAGTCTCCATGTGAATGTCACATGCTGGTGGCGTCTCCATGGGAATGTCACATGCTGGTAGAGGCTCCATGTGAACATCACATTCTGGAGGGGTCTCAATGTACACATTACATTCTGTAGGAGTGTCATTGTGAAATTCACATTCTGGAGGAGACTCATGGTGTGCATCACATTCTGGAGGAGACTCATTGTGGACATCACATTCTTGAGGAGACTCATTGTGGACATCACATTCTGGAGGAGTCTCATTGTGAACATCACATTCTGCCGGAGTCTCAGTGGTAATGGCACATTCTGCTGGCGTCTCAGTGGTAACGGCACATTCTGCCGGAGTCTCAGTGGTAACGGCACATGCTCCCGAAGTCTCAGTGGTAACAACACATTCTGCCAGAGTCTCAGTGGTAATGGCACATTCTGCCAGAGTCTTAGTGGTAATGCCACAATCTGCTGGAGCCTTAGTGGGAAAGTTACATTCTGCCTGTGCCTCAACAGAATTGTTGCATGCTGGAGGAGTCTCAATGTGAATGTCACATGGTTGATTTAATATTTTTTCCAACATTTTGGTCATTTTCTTTCCCAACAGAGCTGCACCCTGCTCATTTAAGTGCAATCCATCCCTGCTGTAGAGCAAGCAACCAATTGAAAAGTCAGTCCAGGTCTCCATGAAGCCAAACCTCTCCTTCCTGCACCAGTTCTTCAGCCACTTGCTAAGCTCCCTAAGCTCCTGCTGCCTCCTTGGTGTGGCTCGAGGTACAGGCAGTATTTCTGCAAATACTGCCTTGGAGGTCCTTTTCTTCAATATAGCCCCTAAATCCCTGAAATCATTTAGTAGGGTGTTCCATTTTCTTTTAATGTTGTCGTTGGTACCAATATGTACCATGACAGCTGGGTCATCCCCAGCCCCATCCAACAATCTGTCCATCTGATCTGCAATGTCCCGAACTCGTGCACCCGGGAAACAATATACTGTTCGTCGATTGTGGTCATTTTGACAGATTGCCTTCTCTGTCCCTCTAATAACAGAATCCCCTACCACAAGGACCTGCCTATTCTTTTCTGTAAGCTTGCCCTTATCTTCATTGGAGGAGATAATCCTATGGCTGCCCTGGTATTTTGGTGGGTTCTCAACATGAACGTCACATTGTGCTGAAGTCTCAACATATACATGACATTCAGGTGATGTCTCCATATGAATGTCATATGCTGGTGGAGTCTCTGTGTGAATGTCACATGCTGGTGGAGTCTTTGTGTGAATGTCACATGCTGATGGAGTCTCCGGGTGAATGCCACATGCTGGTGGAGTCTCTGTGTGAATGTCACATGCTGGTGGAGTCTCTGTGTGAATGTCACATGCTGGTGGAGTCTCCATGTGAATGTCACATGCTGGTGGAGTCTCCGGGTGAATGTCACATGCTGGTGGAGTCTCCGGGTGAATGTCACATGCTGGTGGAGTGTCTGGGTGAACGTCACATGCTGGGGAAGTCTCCGGGCGAATGTCACATGCTGTTGGAGTCTCTGGGTGAATGTCACATGCTGGTGGAGTCTCCAGGTGAATGTCACATGCTGGTGGAGTGTCTGGGTGAACGTCACATGCTGGGGAAGTCTCCAGGCGAATGTCACATGCTGGTGGAGTCTCTGGGTGAACGTCACATGCTGGTGGAGTCTCTGTGTGAACATCATATGCTGCTGGAGTCTCTGTGTGAATGCCACATGCTGGTGGAGTCTCCGTGTGAATGTCACATGCTGGCGGAGTCTCTGTGTAAATGACACATGCTGGTGGAGTCTCAGTGTGAATGTCACATCCTGGTGAAGTCTCAGTGTGAACACCACATGCTGGTGGTGTCTCCATGTTAGTGTCACATGCTGGTGGAGTCTCCATGTTAGAGTCACATGCTGGTGGAGTGTCCATGTTAGTGTCACATGCTGGTGGAGTCTCCATGTGAATGTCACATGCTGGTGGAGTCTTTGTGTGAATGTCACATGCTGATGGAGTCTCCGGGTGAATGCCACATGCTGGTGGAGTCTCTGTGTGAATGTCACATGCTGGTGGAGTCTCCAGGTGAATGTCACATGCTGGTGGAGTGTCTGGGTGAACGTCACATGCTGGGGAAGTCTCCGGGCGAATGTCACATGCTGTTGGAGTCTCTGGGTGAATGTCACATGCTGGTGGAGTCTCCAGGTGAATGTCACATGCTGGTGGAGTGTCTGGGTGAACGTCACATGCTGGGGAAGTCTCCAGGCGAATGTCACATGCTGGTGGAGTCTCTGGGTGAACGTCACATGCTGGTGGAGTCTCTGGGTGAACATCATATGCTGCTGGAGTCTCTGTTTGAACATCATATGCTGGTGGAGTCTCTGTGTGAATGCCACATGCTGGTGGAGTCTCAGTGTGAATGTCACATCCTGGTGAAGTCTCAGTGTGAACATCACATGCTGGTGGTGTCTCCATGTTAGTGTCACATGCTGGTGGAGTCTCCATGTTAGAGTCACATGCTGGTGGAGTGTCCATGTTAGAGTCACATGCTGGTGGAGTGTCCATGTTAGTGTCACATGCTGGTGGAGTCTCCATGTGAATGTCACATGCTGGCGGAGTCTCAATGAAGCTTTCATATTCGGTCTCGCTCACTGGAGCAGACCTCCCTTGTGAGCTGTTTCTGCAGTAAATATCATGTAGATCTGTAATAAAAAAGAAGAATTAGATTTAGCACCTTCACCTACATTTCATATATATTTTATACAACATCAATTATAGAGAGAAAAGTTCAAAATTCCAGTGCCAGGGACAATAAATAGATCCAACATGACAAGGACACCGTGATGACTAATGGTGGGTGCAGATGGTGTGATCTTCTGCACTGCAGTTCCCATTAACTAAATTTAAGTTCTGACCTCTTCTTTATCAACCAATCAGGGACAGGCTGGGACTGTAATTGTTGGGGAATGCAGCCCTGTCGATTATACCACCTGCACCCTAAATACATTAAATAATCCCCTGTCTGCTCCCTGCTGAAGAAATGGAGCTCAGGAAGTTTCTTTTTTACTTGTATTTGCCCTCTGAAGAGTAATCTGTGATGATTACTTTTCAGAGGGTGTTTATCAGGCAGCAATGAAGCATTATATTGCTTGCTGGATGCACAGCAAAACAAAGCTGGAATTTTTTTTAAATGTTGGCAACTATGCATATGTAGTATGTGGGCAACAAGGGGTTGAACATGTATGTGTGGTTCTTTTTTATGCCCATATTGGACATTTCTGCCAGCTGGATGTGCCACCATCTTGTTGGTTGGCAATAATAAGGGGAATGCAAAGCTTGTTAAAAAAAGTCAGTTAGCCACTGACAGGTGGAGAGAGAGGTGGGGGGGTTGGCTCCCTGTATACAGCGCCAATAATTACTGTTTGCTTCTCCATTTAAAAATATGCAGATTGAGGTTTACAAGACAAAAGCCAGCAATGTCCATGGCAATCCCTATATATGTGTACACATGGGGGGATCCCTCATCAATGTCCATGGAAATCCCTATACATGTGTACATATGGGGAGGACCCCCTCATCAATGTCCATGGAAATCCCTATACATTTGTACATATCGGGGAGGACCCCTCATCAATGTCCATGGAAATCCCTATATATGTGTACATATGGGGGGTGACCACTCATCAATGTCCATGGCAATCCCTATACATGTGTACATATGGGGGAGGACACCTCATCAATGTCCATGGAAATCCCTATACATGTGTACATATGAGGGGGACCCCTCATCAATGTCTAAAATCCCTATACATGTGTACATATGGGGGGAGGATCTCTCATCAATGACCATGGAAATCCCTACACATGTTTACCTATGGGGGAGGACCCCTTATCAATACATATGGGGGACCCCTCAATGTCCATGGCAATCCCTATACATGTGTACATATGGGAGGGGGACCCCTCATCAATGTCCATGGAAATCACTATACATGTGTACATATGGGGGGAGGACCCCTCATCAATGTCCATGGGAATCCCAAAACGTGTACATATGGGGGGACCTCTTATCAATGACCATGGAAATCCCTATACATATGTACATATAGGGGGGGTGACCCCTCATCAATGCCTATGGCAATCCCTATGCATGTGTACATATGGGGGACCTATCATCAATGTCCATGGAATTCCCTACACATGTGTACATATGGGAGGGGGAGCCCTGATCAATGCCCATGGCAATCCCTATAGATTTGTACATATGGGGACCCCTCATCAGTCTCCATGGCAATCCCTATACATGTGTACATATGAGGGGCCCTCATCAATGTCCATTGCAATCCCTATACATGTGTATATATGGGGGGACCCTTCATCAATGTCCATGGCAATCCCTATACATGTGTACATATGGGGGGACCCCTCATCAATGTCCATGGAAATCCATATACATGTCTACATATGGGGAGACCCCTAATCAATGTCCATGGCAATCCCTATATATGTGTACATATGGGAGGGGGACCCCTCATCAATGTCCATGGCAATCCCTATACATTTGTACATATGGGGGACCCCTCATAAATCTCCATGGCAATCCCTATACATGTGTACATATGAGGCCTCTAAATACTCCCCAGGGGGTATACAT
>BLSH010184541.1:1198382-1221337 GCA_018402905.1 Glandirana rugosa
AGGAACTGTATTGTGACTTCGGTATGTTAGTCTAGCCGACGTGGACCCTTAGTCCAGACTCGTATCGATTGACGACGTTCTACGTACGACTTCTATAAAACATAAAAAGTGACGAACGTCGTCTTCTGTCCCTAATAACAACGGTCTAAAACTTTCTCGTCTGGTCCCTCGTTAACAACCTTACGTAGGCAAACCGAGTGAGAAAACAACTAGTCCCGTCTAAAAACAAACCTCTCCAAGTCGGTGAATAAGTTTAAACACGTCTCAACCGAAACAGACCACAGGGATCAGCCCTGATCAACAAAAGAGTGAGCCAAACGGATGCATTCCAACAATTGCTCCCTGGTCTGCTCTTTCAAAATCTGGCAACAATAATCCCTGTCTTCTGCTGCAAGCAGTGAAAAATACAAAATATCTTCAGCATGCATCTTGCAGCAGTTAGCTATGCTCAGACCTGATTCCCAGGTGCAGCCGATCTGATTGTATGGCTTCAGTGTTATGTCAAGGATACCATATGCAGGTATCCAGCAGGGATAATCAGATCAGTTGGCTGCACTTAAAGGAATCAGGACCAGGTGTAAGGTGACAATACCGATACATTTATTATACAAATAACACACACTTCCAACACCAAACACCAGCAAACACAAATGAGCAAGTAACAGATGAACACACCAGCAAACACAAATAAGCAAGAAACAGATGAACACACCAAACCCCAAAATAAACACCTATCTGACTAACTAAATCCAAATGAAGAAAACACACACATATACAATAAGCAACCAGGGATACCAGATAAGGGGAGCAGGGAGCCAGGTACCGGGAACAGAAAGAGAGCAAGGGAACAGGTTCAGGAATCAAGTCTCTGGGTCTGGATCGCAGATCGCAGATCAGGAATCAGAGCAGGTCAGGTCAGGTTCAGGCATGGACACAGCTTGCAGGGAAAACACTGAAGCAATGGGACAGGGAGCAAGGCGGGCTTATATAGTCCCAGCAGACCCATCAGGTGCAGCTTAATGAGCTCAATCTCCTGGGAGACACCCGCTGGTGGCCACCAGAACTACACCACTTGGTTTTCTCAATACTGCCACCAGCAGGTGACCCAAGCAAGGACACAGGTCCTGACAGCGTTCCACAATGCCTGTGAACTGTACCCTGCTTTGCAGCCACAAACATTCTCCCTGGAAGCAACCAAAGTGGGCTTTGTAATTTCTCTCCTGCAGAGTGAGCCACAATCCTGGGCCCACCGCCTCCTGGAGCAAAAAGCTGAATGTCTAACGGGCTTCACTTCCTTCTTTCATGCCATGGCGCAACTTTATGAGGACCCTCCACAAACTGCGACAGCAGAAGCAGCCCTACATGCTCTTCAACCAGGTCGCAGATCTGGCTTGAGGCGTTGAAGTTCCTACACTAGCTGAAACTATGCTGCTCTGCGCTACCAGTCCCCCATGGGACTTTCCGAACCCTTGAAAGATGAGTTGGCTTGAGTTGGGGTCCCTCAATCCTTGGACGCTCTCATCAAATTATCTATCCAAACTGATTGGTGTCTGAGGGAACGAAGATCTGAAGGTTCAATGAGGCCATCTCACCCTGCATGGATGTTTCCCCGGGTTTCCAGTTTTCCTAGCCCTGCTCCTCCAGTGCCGGCAGTCTCTGCTGAACCCATGCAGCTGGGTGTTCTTCACCCTTCCCTCACCGCTGGAGAACGCCAACGCCTAAACAACCTCTGTCTGTACTGCGGTGAACCCGGACATTATGTGAGATCCTGTCCAGCCAAGCAGTGTAAGTTCCTAACAATTTCTGCTGACTATGTACTCACTCTGCCAAGCAACTCAGCTCACATTGCTGTTCTCATCTCATTACAGCTTCCAGGAGGGAATATCCAGGTCACCGCCATTATTGATTCCAGGGCTTGCAGTTGCTTCATGGACCTGTCCTTTGCCACAAAACACCAGATCCCTCAGCAAACCAAGTCCCAAGAATTGGCAGTACATCTTGCTGATGGGTCAGCTATTAAATCAGGATTGGCTACTCCTTTACCAACTACCATTTCCAATAGCTACCAAGAACTTTTACGCTTAGATGCCATAGCATCATCCTTGTTTCCTGTTACCCTTGGTATGCCTTGGCTACAGGCTCATAATCCCCCACATTAACTGGGCCAAAGGGGAGGTCAAGTTCCAGTCTTCCTATTGCCTTCAGCACTGCCTGCAAGAAGCCACCTGTAAACCTCCAACCCTGTTATATTTGGACACTGAAGCTGATTTTCATCACGTTGTACCGGCAGCATATTACTCATTCCTGGATGTCTTCAGCAAAAAGGGAGCGGAGACCCTTCCTTCTCATAGACATTACGTTTGTCCAATCAAGAACCTCCCTGGGACTGAAGTTCAGTTCGGAAGGATTTTCCCTTTGACCGAGCTTGAACTAGGCGATCTGAAAGCCTACATCGATGACAATCTAAAAAAGGGGTTCATCCATCCATCCACTTCCCTGTCTGGTGCAGGCATGTTTTTTGTAGAGAAGAAGAATCACTTCTTGCGGCCCTGCATTAACTATCGTGAGCTCAATAAGATTACGGTCAAGAACCGGTATCCTCTTCCCTTAGTACCTGAATTTTTTCAAAGACTTGGTGCAGCAACCATATTCAAGAAGCTGTATCTTTGCGGGGCTTACAACCTGGTCCGTATTCGAGAGTGTGACAAGTGGAAGACTGCTTTTCGCACCTGTTTCAGTCACTTTGAGTACTTGGTAATGCCGTATGTAATGCTCCTGCCACATTCCAGCACTTTATCAATGACATTTTTAGGGACTGTCTGGATCTTTTTGTCATTGTATACCTGGATGGCATTGTTATTTTTTTTCATCCCTGGTCATGTCCAAAATGTGCTGGGCCGACTTCGGCAGCACGATCTCTATGCCAAACTCGAAAAATGTGAAATTGAGAAATTAAGTATCCAGTTTTTGGGACTAATCATATCTGTGGAGTGCATCAACATGGATCCCCAAAAAGTTACTGCCATTCTGGACTGGCCAGTTCCTGCTGACAAGAAAGGGGTCCAATGTTTTGTAAGATTTGCTAACTTCTACCGCAAAATTTATCGAAGGATTTTCCTCTATCATCTCTCCTATCACCCAATTAAGCAATTTCATTGGTCTCCGGAAGCTCAGGTTGATTTTGTGACCCTTAAAAACCTGTTCACTTCTGCACCTGTCTTGAAATATCCTGATTCAGCATTGCCATATGTCCTAGAAGTTGATGTGTCTGAGATAGCAGTCGGAGCAATTCTCTCTTAAAGACTAGGCTCCAAAGCTCTATTAAACCCAGTTGCCTTCTTCTCCCGCAAACTGTCAACTGCAGAAAGAAACTATGATTTTGGAGATCGTGAACTTTTAGCAATTAAAACTGCACTAGAGGAATGGCGCTATCTTCAGGAAAGGGGCCACACACCCAATCCTGATCTACACAGATCAAAAAAATCTGGAATACCTGAGAACTGCAAAGAAACTAAAACCATGTCAAGCCAGATGGCCCCTGTTCTTTTCTAGATTTTCTTTTCATATTACCTAAAGGCCACGGTCAAAAAAACATAAAACCTGATGCACTCTCACGTATGTTCAACAAATCAGGGGAAGCGGCACTTCTGGATACTATCCTGCCTGCAGGAAATTTTCTGTTACTCCAGGAAGACTTGTTGTCACATATCAAGCAAGCTTCCCCAAGGGGTGCTGTTCTACCGTATACAAATGGCCTGTTATGGTACCATAACAAGATCTTCGTACCAGAGGAGTTGCGAGTTTCTGTTCTGGGACTCTGCCATGATCACAGGCTGGCCAGGCAATTTGGTGTTTACAAAACATCTGAACTCTTACAACGCACGTTCTGGTGGCCACAAGTGGAAAGAGACTGTAAAAGGTATGTGGAATCATGCACCACATGTATCCAAAACAAAAATAGTAAAACCAAGGCTTGGGGCCTGTTGAGACCATTTTCTGTTCCGGAAAGGCCCTGGAAAATGATATAAATGGACGTTGTCGTAGAATTGCCTCCCTCTGAGGGTTTCACTACCATCTTCGTGGTAGAAGATCATCTGACTAAGATGGCCCACTTTCTGCCAATGAAGGGTACACCCTCTGCTCTTGAAACTGCAAAGATCTTTATCAAAGAAATCGTAAGACTCCACGGAATAGCCGCAAATATTGTTTCTGATCGTGGAGGGCAGTTTACTTCCAGGTTCTGGAAGGCATTGTGTGAATATCTGAAGATCAAGTTGTCCTTCTCCTCAGCTTACCATTCACAGTCAAAGGGCCAAACTGAGAGGACCAATCAAACCCTTGAGCAGTATTTACGTTGCTTTTCCTCCTTTTCTCAGGATGATTGGGGCACATTGCTGCCATAAGCCAAGTTCGCTTATAACAACTTTATCCATTCGGCCACCAAACAGTCTCCCTTTTTCTCCAATTATGGGTTCCATCCATCCTTCCTGTCCAACATCATTCCAGAAAGTCCGGGTACCAGCTGTTTTGGAAACATTGAACTTCTTTGAAACAAACAATAAATTATTACAAGAGACAAAGTCTAAAACACAGGCTTACAACAAGAAAGTGTTTGACAAAGGCAGGCGTGGAGAATGAAATCTGGAGCCTGGTAATCTAGTCTGGCTGTCCACAGCAAATCATAAACTGGCCTGCCCTTCAAGAAAATTGGGCCCAACTGTCCAGCTGTGGAAGCCCGATCTGCCAGCCACCTGTACCACCATTCCTGCCAAGCACTTGTGCCACTCTGTGCTCCCGAAACCCTGTCAGCTCTATCCGGGGTTCTCGAACCAGAGGTGTAAGAGAGGCTGTCACGTGCACATCAGACTCCACCACCAGGTACATGACAATATCATTGAGAGTGTTTTGTTATACACTATCTGTTTAATACGTGCAAAATAAAGGTTGATTCTCCCAGAAATCCAGTGAGCACCTACTTTCCTGTAAACTCTGCCTGTGCTACAAGTCTCAAGCAGAGTTTGCCTCTATGAATTAGACATGTGCAATTTGTTTCGTTATGAAACAAAATACGGACAACATTTTCATTATTCAGATATCCGGATAATTTCCGAATCACAATAGTGAAATTCAACAAATCTGAAAATAGTTATAACAAAATGAATCATCCGAATTTGAAAATGAATTTGAATTTGAAATGGAAACATATTGCAATAAATACAGTAAGGTATAAAAGTGAAAAAAGATGATGATTTCCACTTAGGTTGCTTTATAGAATATAATAGAAAATAATATAATAAAATAGAAAATAAAATAGAATGAAATAAAATAGAATGAAATAAAATAGAATGGAATAGAAAAGAATAGAAAAGCATAGAACAGAGTGCATCAGAATGGAATAGAAAAGAATAGGGTGGAAGAAGAGAAGAGAAGAGAATTTCAAATGGTATCATTTTGCAATAAGTACAGTAAGGTATAAAAGTGAAATAAGATAATGATTTCTACTTAGCTTGCATTATAGCATAGAAAATATTATAAACTAGAATTTAATAAAATAGAATGGAATATAAAAGAATAGAAAATAATAAAAACGGAATACATCAGAATAGAATAGAAAAGAATAGGATGGAAGAAGAGAAGATAATTTGAAATGGAAACATATTGCAATAAATAAAGGTATAAAAGTGAAATAAGATGATGATTCCTACTTAGCTTGCTTTATAGAATAGAATAGAAAATAATATAATAAAATAGAATATAATAAAATAAAATAGAATTGAATATAAAACAATAGAAACTAATAGAATATAATACATTAAAATACATCAGAATAGAATAGAAAATAATAGGATGGAAGAAGAGAAGAGAAGATAGAATAGCATAGAATAAAACTGTAGTACCCTAAGGTAGGTGCTGAGTCGTAGGGTTTTGTATAGGAAAGGTAAATTTAGTCAGGCCTGAGTAAAAGTCAGGCCTGATTGTTTTGATTCTGGGCTGGGAGTGGCTCAGGGAGTGGTTGGTGACTCGCAGGTAGTGGCACCTCTCGGTTACTTTCCCTTTCTGCTTCTAGAGGGTTCTAGAATAAAGGGTGTTTAAAAGCTGTGGAACTGCCTAAGAGTTTTTGGGAAGCCCTGACCAATCCCCAACCTGGATTGGCAGGAGGCAAGCCTTCTCAAGTACCTAGGGTCAGCCCAACCAGGGAGGAGAGTTTGGGTGGTGGAGATGGAGTAAGACGGAGGCTGTTGGGACCTTGAGGGAGCCCCCCGTCTGGGGGGGGGGTAACTTTGGCTTGTGTGCATCCGGGATGAGATGGAGATCCTGGAAAAGAGACACCATTGAGGGAGCAAGTGAAGGAGAGAGTACTGCCAGAGAGATCTCCAGGAGAGGAACTACAGGTGTCGGTGAGTAATACACACCCTAGGAAGCTGGAAGAGGCACACCGAAGCAGATTGGGGTGAGAGACAGTCTGAAAAGGGTGCAAGAACGAGTTGGGACTGTGGTGTCACAGTGGCAGTGGAGAAGGCCTTTACAGCCAGGAGGGCTGGCAGGGCCTGGAAGAGGATGGCCTGGGAGCAGTAGTCCATCATGGCTAGCTAGCACCGCAATTACATTTTCCTACACTATAGGGGCCTGCGGTTCCTGCCTGCAAAGGGTGGTTCTGAGGCTGTGCTAGTTGAGAGCAGGCCTCACCATGTGCTAGCTAGGCCGAAGAAGCAAGTGATGTGCAGGAGGAGTTAACTGAGAAGCAAGTGATGTTCTGGAGGAGGTGAAGAAGAGTATATACAGGAGTGTATATAGAAGGTCCCCTAAAAGAACTGTTAATCCAATGGGCATCCCATAATTACCGCTTTCCCCATTCAAGTTTAATCCCCTAATAAACAACAAAAACAAAGTACCGGTCTGTTCTTGTGACTCCGGGTGTGTAGAAAAATGTAATTGAGGGAAGTGTGACAGGTGAAACCCCTACTTCCAGCAACTCCTATGGGGCATGGCTACAGAACGAATATAGTCATCTTCCGAAATTCAAATAGATTTGAAAATATTGAAAATGCAAAACAAATCCGAATATATGAAACAAATTGCAAAAATTAATCATTCTATGGTGAAACAAAATTATTGGCTTAGACTTACACTGCTCTGTAGCAAAATCACTGTGTTTCAGATGTGTTTTTTGTGTGTTTCTGGTGCGTTTTTGGGCCGCCTGCACCTGTAAAAAATGGATATGTGACTCAAAAACGCATATCGCGGGTGCATATTTACTGCATATTAAATTAGTTGCAATGGGCAGCTGCATTATTGGTGCGGTTTTCAAAACCGCACCAAAGATACAGCATGCAGGACTTGGTGGTGGTGTGAAAAGTCTGAAAGGATTTAATAGGAAACATTCTTCCTGTGTTTTTCTTGCAAGGTAAAAGAACACAGGAAAAAACGTATTGGTGTGAAAGGGCTCTTAAAGAGGGACTGCAGTCTGCTCACATAACTTGTAGTAAAAACAAGTCATTCTGAAGCTTCCCTCCAACCACTTTGCATATTATTTTTTATATACTGTGATTTTGTACTTGCCAAATATGCTGCAGAAATTTCCCTCCACTGAGTCTGGCTGCATCCATTTTAACTGTGGGCAGCTGAAGCTGCTGATGGTTCACTTCCTGGATTTACACAGACACACAGAGGCACACTTCCAGCCCTGCAGCTCTCATTGGCCCTCTTATGACTCAGCCCCCCTCCCTTTCTGGCAGAGAGCTGTGCATGATGTCAAACGCCGAGGCATTTTACCAGACAAGAAACAGGAAGTGGGCTGTAGAAGGTATTTACTGGCAGGGAAAAAAATGTTTTACTATCCAAAGTTAAAACAACAAGGGCAAAAGATTTAATAGATGGAAAGATGAAAAAATGACTGAACTTCCGCTTTAACAAACAAATCCAAAACAATTCAAATTTTTCCCTTGTGAACATCTCTACTGTGAACTACAGAATACTGCCCTCATCAATATGAGGAGAGAGTGAGGTGTTCTGTAGTCCAAGGAGTGAGTAGTTTCTGGTGACAATGCTGCTTCTCCTGAGATAGAGTACAATGAGGGCTCTTGCACATGTCACGTTTTTAGACATTCAGGCTTTTTTTTTTTTTACTGATCTAAATGTAGCCCATTGTTTTTAATGAGCCTGTACACACAGCTACGTAAATGTATGCTGCGAATAGAGCAGACGGTATTTTATGCATGTATACACACAAATACACACATACTATATGCGCATGCACCACACTCCCATGATTGAAGAAAGGTAGAAGATTTTTTACGCATGTGTAATCGTATGCGCAAATATGCACATGTGCTATACAGCCTATCTTCGCATTTTTATGCAGGAAGTTTCTGACAGGAATATCTGATGTTCAAATAAAAATACCGGATTCATCCTAAAACCGCTACACACCCAAGTAGACCCCCCCTTCTAGCCCGCCCACTGTGGCCCTTTAACTGGGTCTTGAGGTGCTAGGGCCAGACAGACCTCCTGATCATGTTAACACTGTGATTGGCTGTCACAGCGATCACATGATCGGGAGCCTGTCAGGCCACCTGTGACAGCTGGGAGCGCTCAGTAGTATGCTCGCAGCACATAAAGCTCAGCCATCCATAAATGCATATGTGTGGCATGTGGGCATGAAAGCCTGCCCTCCTTGCTGCCACCCATATATGTACGTTATGTGGGTGGCAATTGGTTAAAGCGGATCTTCACTCCCCCCTTCACCCCGCGTACATTTTTTTACCCATAACAACTTAATAAAAAATAAAGTTCTTTAACAAGGAACATATATTCCACATTAATAATTATGCTACCAAAATTAGTGTGTGCTGTAAATTGCCTCCAGCATTGCTCCTGTTTTCCTCTTGCGGGAGGCTGCCATTTTTCTGAAGCCCAGAGCCCCTGAGCAGCAATAAATCTTTAGCCTGTAAGCAGATCGACCTCTAGTGGCTCTGATTTTCAGCAAAATGGCAAATATGAAGCGCAGCTGAGCAGGGTGAGGCAGTGTATTGCTGGATTTTAAACAGTATAGAGAATTATTTTTAATATTTTACATTAGGGATGCACTGATACTAATACCTGATACTGATACTCATGAAAATGCTCCCGATACCCAATACTTTAAGGTGCGATTTGCGTCAATACAAAATGAATGGGCGCAAATCACGCTGCAAAGAATCTCATGAAATTTGAACAGGAATGCGGTGCGATTCCTGTCCGAATTGCATGCGATTTCATGTGTGTGTGTGCAAAATCGCATGCAATTTGAACAGGAATGCGGTGGGATTCCTGTCTGAATCGCATACAATTTCCCCACCGATTCTGTGTGTGTGCGTGAACCCAGAATAGAAGGGAAGCACCATCTAGTGGACAGTTTATTAAAATTGGTATAATTCACATTAAAGTACATACCTGCTCTAATACAACTCTGAATAGTGTCCCTGTCCCGCTGATGATAGAAAACCACAGCTGCTGGAGGTGCTCATAGGGCTGGAGAAGATGTATAAGCGGTCCTCCCCCAAGCTGACATCAGTTCTACCCTATACCCACAGGGGTCCCGGAACTTCTCCTCCAGCCCTGTGAGAACCTCCAGCAGCCGTGGTTTTCTATCATCGACGGGAAGGGGACACTATGCAGAGTTGGATTTGAACAGATATGTACCTTAATGTATAACATTTTTAATAATCTGCCCACTAGATGGCGCTCACACACACAGGAACGGTGAGGAAATTGCATGCGATTCGGAAGAGGAATTGCACCACATTCTTGTTCAAATTGCATGCAATTTTTCAGTGCAATTTGTGCCCATTCATTTTGTATTGGCACAAATCGCACTGCAAAGTATCAGTACTTGTACTCGCCAATAAAAAAATGGTGCAACCCTATTTTACATGCACTATATTACCAAAAGTATTGGGACACCTGTCTTTACACGCACATGAACTTTAATGGCATCCCAGTCTTAGTCCGTAGGGTTCAATATTGAGTTAGCCCACCCACCCTTTGCAGCTATAACAGCTTCAACTCTTCTGGGAAGGCTGTCCACAAGGTTTAGGAGTGTCTATGGCAATGTTTGACCATTCTTCCAGAAGCCCATTTGTGAGGTCAGGCACTGATGTTGGATGAGAAGGCCTGGCTCGCAGTCTCCGCTCTAATTCATCCCAAAGGTGTTCTATCGGTTTGAGGTCAGGAGCAATTTATTTTCTCCACCCTAAACTCGCTCATCCATGTCTTTATGGACCTTGCTTTGTGCACTGGTCCAAATCATTTGGTGCAGGGGGGATTATGGTGTGGGGTTGTTTATCAGAGGTTGGGCTTGGCCCCTTAGTTCCAGTAAAGGGAACTCTTAAGGCGTCAGCATACAAAGATATTTTGGACAAATTCATGCTCCCAACTTTGTGGGAAGAGTTTGGGGGTGGCCCCTTCCTGTTTCAACATGACTGCGCACCACTGCACAAAGCAAGGTCCATAAAGACATGGATGAGCGAGTTTAGGGTGGAGGAACTTGATTGGGCTGCACAAAGTGCAGACCTCAACCCGATAGAACACCTTTGGGATGAATTAGAGTGGAGACTACGAGCCAGGCCTTCTCATCCAACATCAGTGCCTGACCTCACAAATTTGCTTCTGGAAGAATGGTCAGACATTCCCATAGACACTCCTAAACCTTGTGGACAGCCTTCCCAGAAGAGTTGAAGCTGTTATAGCTGCAAAGGGTGGGCCAACTCAATATTGAACCCTACGGACTAAGACTGGGATGCCATTAAAGTTCATGTGCGTGTAAAGACAGGTGTCCCAATACTTTTGGTAATATAGTGTATGTAAAATAGGGTTGCACCATTTTTTTATCGGCGAGTACAAGTACTGATACTTTGCAGTGCGATTTGTGCCAATACAAAATGAAGGGGCGCAAATTGCACTGAAAAAATTGCATGCAATTTGAACAAGAATGTGGTGCAATTAAAGTTCATGTGCGTGTAAAGGCAGGCGTCCCAATACTTTCAATAATATAGTGTAGCTGTACCGGCAAAAGGGTCCAGCCTGAAGTGATCTAGCTGGAGTTGGTTTTCTGACTAATGTTCCACTTTAAGTTTATCCCAACCTTTATACTGAGTTCACATATTCATCCATCCAGTGAATCCAGCTTTGCCCTGCTGTGATCTGCCACATGACTGCCACACACCGGGTTCTGTGTCACCATCCTCTTCTCATCGGGAGCCGGCTGTCTCTTCTGGGTTCAGGCAGCCAGCCCACTGATGACATGCCACGCCTGCCCTCCTCCAGCAGCGTGTAGAAGCTGAAGACTCCTGGGATATGTGATGTGTATTATATCTCAGGAGGCTTCAGGCACAAGCTCGCCTAGGCAAAAATGAAGGCAGGGGAGTTGGCTGAACACCGTGTAGAATCTGAAGACTCCTGGGATATGTGATGTGTATTATATCTCAGGAGGCTTCAGGCACAAGCCAGCCTAGGCAAAAATGAAGGCAGGGGAGTTGGCTGAACACCATGTAGTAGCTGAAGACTCCTGGGATATGTGATGTGTATTATATCTCAGGAGGCTTCAGGCACAAGCAAGCCTAGGCAAAAATGAAGGCAGGGGAGTTGGCTGAACACCGTGTAGTAGCTGAAGACTCCTGGGATATGTGATGTGTATTATATCTCAGGAGGCTTCAAGCACAAGCAAGCCTAGGCAAAAATGAAGGCAGGGGAGTTGGCTGAACCCAAAATAAAAAATAAATGAATATCTAAACCGCAAAAAAGGTCAGCTACCTTACCCTTTGGACGGGGATAGGAAGGCAATGAGAGAAGTTTTTTTTAGTGTTTGTGGTCAGTTCATTTCAAATAGTTTTGCCTGTAAAGATGCTTTACTTTAACTTATTCAACTGAACGTGCAGTATTCATTACAACCACTTCACAGAGGACCTAGGAACGTTGATTCAGATAGTACTAGATGTTTTATTTATATCATATCACTTTGTCTCTGCCACATCATCTTTACTGCTGCCACCCGCCTACTGATACTCTGCCAGTCACTGACCTATTGTTCCTGCGCTCCCCCACACACACAGGGCTGCATTACACATCTAAATGTAAAAGTAAGAGTATATATATATATATATATATATATATATATAATATGTGCAATATGCTATCCCACCACGGCTATTCATAGACTGCACGCACCTCAGTTTCAACCATCCTTTCTTAAAGTTCCATCTGTGCTCCAAAATTGTCCTTCTTATAATGTGCACAGTTTTTTTTGGATTATTAGAAAGACAAGAGCTATACATACACTATATTACCAAAAGTATTGGTACGCCTGCCTTTACACGCACTTGAACTTTAATGGCATCCCAGTCTTAGGCCGTAGTGTTCAATACTGAGTTTGCCCACGCTTTACAGCTTTGACAGCTTCAACTCTTCTGGGAAGGCTGTCCACAAAGTTTAGGAGTGTCTATGGGAATGTTTGACCATTCTTCCAGAAACACATTTGTGAGGTCAGGCACTGATGTTGGACGAGAAGGCCTGTCTTGCACCCAGTTTTGTGGACACCGTTCTCCCGAACCATAGGCGATAAAAATACCAAACTTGGGTCACTTAGAGAGGGCCCACTGGGCAACAACTGGTCCAATTTTGGGACCTCCAGAACCTATGGTTGGCTGTACCGGTTGCCACATCATCCCTTTAATCCAGGACACATATTAATTACACAGGTTCTGTGGCTGATTAAGTTGGTAATTAAACTCACTTGGTGCCTCATCTGCATTAAATTAGCCTCAGAACCTGTGTAATTCATATGTGTCCTGGACTAAAGGGATGATGTGGCAACCCTACGTACCGGGTCCCCAAAATGACTTAACATTGGAGTCTATTGGAGAGGAGTACCCGGTTTGGGGACACCGTTCTCCTGAACCATAGGCGATAGAAATACCAAACTTGGGTCACATGGAAAGGGCCAACTGGTCCAAGTTTCAGACCTCTGGCAACTGTGGTTTGGCATGTGGTCTTATTGCAAGCATCGGGTGAGGCTGTGCTGCCTATGCACTGTTTTTGGATCCCACACTAGCATGCATTGCACACTTCACTTCACTTCAGTGGTTCATGCTTGGCAGGCTACACACCTGATAAGTGTGACAGGGTGTATAATTCCTAATGTGGCTGCAACATGTGTACACCCCTGGCCAGTGGGCAGATGTGGTGGGATGGCCAATGGGCAGACCCTGGGGAATGTTGGTGGTCAGACGGGGGGGGGGCAGGTCTAAAGCTGAGTAAGGGGCCCCAAAAATTTCTGATGGCTGCCCTGTGTAGTATGATGGGCTGAAGGTCATCACAGCCAGCCAATCAGGAACTGACAGCAGATTAGTAATCAGGAAAGAGAAGCAAAGGGATGTGCACCAAAGAAGGGGTTTTGCCTTACAAATGGGGGAGTGCAATGCAGGAGAAAAAATGTCTAGAACTAAACAATCTAACCCAATTTTTTAAACCATAGGGACATTTTTTTGTTCTAAAAACCAATTAAATGAATGATACTCTGACTGCCTGCATCCTGGGCATTGGTCCCTTGGTGCATTCTGCCCTTATCATTCATACCCCTAGGTGCACCGTCCGGCTCTGTCCAACTGCAGTAGCTGTCCGACTCTCATTTGTTGTAGAATTCAACAGGCTGCCTGCAGTGGGCATAGGTGGCACACCTGTGCCTTGCAGCTATACGCCAGAGTCTCATGGAGACTCAGAGGCCCAGTGTGCATGGGGCCATAACCTACTGCTCCATTTCCATGGTCCCCGGTATCTGGTGAGCTTCAAACTGCCCAATGCTGGCTACACATTTTGGACTTCCAATTCAGTTGAATCCTATTCCCTTTCACAGGACTTTTGCTAATATCACACATGAGCATTGCATCTATCTCGCATAAAATCTCGCATCGCTCTGCCACTTGTGGATTTAAAAGAACTGCAACATTTAATAACGTGTAAAAAAGAACAAAAAAATTGGCACTAGGGAGATTTTGGGAATCTTTGTGGTCTTTATTTGCATTACTGGGGTGTAAATATTTCCATATACCATCCCACTTGTATTGTACCGCTCAGCTAAACTGCAGGAGATGCTGATGAAGAGCTCCTCTGACCACTAGAGGGCACTGTGGTGTCAGATGTACATTAGAGAGGACAGTAGCATATTCCGATGGCTCAGAGACTGAATTTAACAGCACAAGGATATTTAATTAAAATGGATAGGCAAAAAGTCAGATAAAGGCTGTTAATGAGAAACTGTTATAAAACAAGTGCAAGTACCAATATTTCTCTGAGGCCTGAAGTAAAACTGCGGGGTGACTAATCTACTTCAATTAGGAGGCCTTTCACGGCTCAAACACGCTAGGAACAAGATGGATGAATGAGGTTCCTTTCATTTACAGGGCCCTTTCACAATCATTCGAGGGAACTGTGCCATGATACTGGTAACATGACTATACAAAGGTAAAAGATCTCCTAACCAGACTAAAAAAAGTTTTTGTTGCAACTTTTTATTATGAGGAACCTCGGTTGACCATGAAGTCGGTGGTGGTCAACTTTCATGATGAAGCCCCTGGTATCACCGAAGAGCCACACATAATATTTAGTGTAACAGGAGATGATCAGAGACTGCAGGCCCTGGTCTCAATAATGTTGGGAACCACTGCTCTAGGGCAGCGGTTGTCAACCCTGTCCTCAAGTACCCCCAACAGGCCATGTTTGCAGGTTTTCCTTTATCTTGCACAGATGCTTTAAATCGGAGTCAATGGCTTGGTATTTTGGACATCTATTTTATCTAAGAGAAATTCCCTAAACATGGCCTGTTGGGGGTACTCGAGGACAGAGGACAGGGTTGAGAAACATTGCTCTAGGACAGTGGTTCTCAACCCTGTCACAAGTACCCCCAACAGGCCATGTTTTGGTAATTTCTCTTAGCTAAAATAGCTGTCCAAAATACCAAGCCATTGACTCTGATTTAAAGCACCTGTGCAAGATAAAGGAAAACCTGAAAACATGGCCTGTTGGGGGTACTTGAGGACAGGGTTGAGAAATACTGCTCTAGGAGACAGTCATTGCCCTCTTTCACATGGATGGTCAGTAGGGTTGCCACATCATCCCTTTAATCCAGGACACACATGAATTACACAGGTTGTTCTGAGGCTAATTTAATGCAGATGAGGCACCAAGTGAGTTTAATTACCACCTTAATCAGCCACAGAACCTGTGTAATTAGTATGTGTCCTGGATTAAAGGAATGATGTGGCAACCATACTGGTCAGGGAGTGGTAAAACCAGGCAGTTGAGTATCTAAAACAGTCTTCCTCAACTCCAGTCCTCAATGCCAACCAATAGGTCATGTTTTTAGGATTTCCATTATTTTGCACAGGTGATTTGATCAGTTTCACTGCCTTAGTAATTACCATAGCCGAATTATCTGAGGGAAATCCTGAAAACATGACCTGTTGGTGAGCCTTGAGGACTGGAGTTGGGGAACACTGATCTAAAATACAGCTGGAGGGGCTGTTCATATGAAGCAACAGATTTATTGTGGCATGTCAAGTTGACTGGCAGCGCCATCCGTCAAACTTGGCCATTTAAGTCAATGGGATCACGTTTTGCTTGTAAGTTCCAGCACATTAGTGTTTTGTAGATTGCAAACAAACAAAAAAAGGAATTCTATCATTTAGCGTTGAGTCTCTCAGCAGCTCAGACCACTGGAGTCTATTTCTTAGCAATAAGGCATGGGCACTACCGAAAAATTTGTTAAGTTACGTTTTCGTTTCATTCGGCTTCGGATCATTCGTTATGATCGGCATTCATTAGTTTGGATAATTTGTAACTTTGGATATATTTGTATTCGTTCCGTTCCATTCCATTCGTTTAGATGTGGCATTTGTTACTTCAGATGCATTCGTATTCATTGCGTTCCATTCGTTTAGATGCAGCATTCGTTACTTCGGATCATTCGTAACTTCGGATGCATTTGTTCCATTCCATTTGTTTAGATGCAGCATTCGTTGCTTCGGATCATTTGTAACCTCGGATTCATTCATATTCGTTCTATTCATTTAGATGCGGCATTCATTATTTCGGATAATTCGTAACTTCAGAAGCATTCGTATTCGTTCCATTCCATTCGTTTAGGTGCGGCATTCCTTACTTCGGATCATTCGTAACTTCTGATGCATTTGTTCCATTTCATTTGTTCAGATGCAGCATTCGTTGCTTCGGATCATTTGTAACCTTGGATTCATTCGTATTCGTTCCATTCATTTAGATGCGGCATTCGTTGCTTCGGATAATTCGTAACTTCAGAAGCATTCGTATTTGTTCCATTCCATTCATTTAGATGCGGCATTTGGATCTCTGTATTTTCGGGTTTTTCGTTCTTTCAGGTTTTTGTATTTTCCTTCTCTCGGATTTCCATTCTTTGAGGTTTTCGTTCTTCCGGGTTTTTCATTCTTTCGCCTCTTTTTATTTTTGTTCTTTTGGATTTTTGGATATTCGTTCTTTCGGTTTTTCATTCTTTTAGTTTTCCGTTCTTTTGGATTTTTGTCATTTCTATTGGATTTTCAATCTTTTGGGTTTTCATTCTTCCGGGTTTTTCATTCTTTCAGTTTTTTGTATTTTTGTTCTTTTGTATTTTCGTATTTTAGGATATTTGTTCTTTCAGGTTTTCGTTCTTCAGGTTTTTTGTTCTTTCATATTTTTGTATTTTCGTTCTTACGGATTTTCAGGTTTTCGTTCTTTTGGGTTTTTGTTCTTTTGGTTTTTCATTCTTTCGGGTTTTTTGTTCTTTTTTTTTATTTTCGTTCTTTTGGATTTCACTCTTTTGGGTTTTTGTTCTTCCGGGTTTTTCATTCTTTCAGCTCTTTGTATTTTCGAAAGTTCTTTCGGATTTTTGTATTTTCGGATATTGGTTCTTTTGGATTTTTGTTCTTTCTGACTTTTGTTCTCTCTGACAATTTGTTTTCGTATGCATTCGTCAAAAGAGTCTTTCGTTCATTCGGATACTTCATTCGGATTCGAATATGACGAATTTCGTCCAGAAACAAATTTGGGTTTTTGTTCTTTCGGTTTTTTGTTCTTTTGGATTTTTGTATTTTCGTTCTTTCGGATTTTCACTCTTGGGTTTTCGTTCTTCCGGGTTTTTCATTCTTTCGGCTCTTTGTATTTTCGTTCTTTCGGATTTTCGTTTTTTCGGGTTTTCGTTCTTTCGGATATTTGTTCTTTCTGACTTTTGTTCTCTCTGACAATTTGTTTTCGTATGCATTCGTCAAAAGAGTCTTTCATTCATTCGGATACTTCATTCGGATTCGAATATGACGAATTTCGTCCAAAAACAAATTCGTAATGAATCAAACTGCACATGTCTACTAGCCATCCCCTGCTGCCACTAAGGTGTAGGCACCATAAAATCTCTACTTTTTTTACAATTTACAGAGTATGCCTATGCCTACATAGGGAGGCACAGGTTTTCCATGGGGGTGCACGGCCAAACGCAGATTGCGAATTTGGGGCCATGCACCCACATGGATGTCAAATTGGAAACAGCAGCTGTGTCCGTGCAGCCGCTACCTCCCAATTGACACGAATGGGACTGCCTGCACAGGGATGCACAGAACATCTGTAAATAGAAGCAACATACATATGAGCCCTCTCTGCCACTCTGCTCTCTCCTCCTATCAGCATGCTCCTTCACTACAGCACAACTGATTGGCTCCTTGTGCTGCTTCTCCCATCCCGATTCCGAGCTCTGCTGTAGAGGAGGCTGATACCAAGCCGAATTCAGATATTTTTACTGTGCTTGCATTAAACAAAATACATTTATTGATGGCTTAATGAATACAGAGCTGTAATAATTTGTCATTTATATCTGCCTGGAGTAACGGCTTTGTAACGAGATTTGTTTAAAAAAAAAAGAGAGAAAGTATTTCAAAGATCGTTAAAAACTTAATTGCACATTTTCCTATTGCTTCTCCGGAGATAACAGGTAGAGCTGCTTATTTGCGCTTTTCATACTAAGTTTTCAGGATGTCACAAAACTAATAGCAGATGTTATCAAAGGCCCAATTTGATGTCTGGTGCTGCTCAGCTATATACCTGAGTAAGACTTTTCATTTTTCACCAATACACAGAAAATGCTGAGCTCCAAGAAATTTTCTCCTTTCATCTCATCTGTTTGCCGTGACACCTTGTCATCTCACAACAAAATGCATGGTGTTTATAAAGCAGGAGAAAACCCCAGGCTTTGCTGTCTGAACACCTATTATGATGGATCAGAACAATCGGTAAACCTCACACGGTTACATCTGGTGACTTTACAAGGTAAGGAACTGCAAAGCCATCACATTGCAAGCCCATCACACTGCAAACCCAACTGCGATGCATTATAGAACAAACTGCATAAAAAAGTAGCAATTGCTCTTTCATTTTTGAAACATAAATCCAGCAACAAGGAAAAACAAACAAAAAAAAAAAAACAACCTTTGCTGTAAGTGCCCATTCACATAGGGGCGACTTGCGATCCGACTTGAGTTGCCTCAAGTCGCCCCAAGTCGCTTGACATCTGAAATCCCATTGAAATGAATGGGAGCCGTCTTAATATATGCGACTGAAGTCACTCCGACTTCAAGGCGACTTCTGAAAAGGTTCCTGTACTACTTCTAGGCGACTTCTATCCGACTTGTGCCCATAGGATTCAATAGAAGTCGCCTCCAAGTCGGATCCCCCATCTACATGGAAGCGACTAAAAGAAAAGAATTTATCCAGGGCAATCACCTCCCTCCCCGCTCTGATTGGCCACAGGCAAAGTCGCCTGGCATAGTCAAGCTTGAAGTTGCCTGCAAGTTGCCTCCAAGTTGCCTGCAAGTAGCCTGCAAGTAGCCTGCAAGTAGCCTGCAAGTTGCCTAGCAAAGTCGTGCCTGAAGTCGGATCGCCCCTGTGTGAATGCAGCCTAATACTCTCCTTCAACCTGGAGCTGTGCCCTTCAGTAACTCTTTTCCGCCACTAGATGTAGCCAGTCTTCCCTGCTGAAAGATGGCCAGCATCATTCATTCCACCAGTGACGGCCCATCCATACGGGGCATAGGGGTCCCCCTAATCCATGCACCCGACCCCTAATCTACATGCAGGGCGCCGGACGCATGGATTCCAATGGGGTTTTTTTTTTTGAAGCACATGATTAGAGCCTGACACTCTGATTGTCTTCAAAAAAGGGTGGGCTCGGGGCGCATAGCACTGCGCCCCCCGAACCATCCGGTTGTGTGACAATGGAAAATTATTCTTCGCTAATGTCTTCCTGATTCTCCTCCTGGCCATTCAGGAAGCGGGTCCTGAGACCCAATTGGCCAGGGGAGTCTCAGGAGACCACTTCCTGTTCGGCCCGTAAGAGAAGCCCCGGCTGTTCCCTCAGCATACTCTCAATCTTTCACTGCCTGTGATCAGCAGTCAGGGGAACAGCTGCGGCGGCGTAAGTGAGGGGGGCGGGATTTTTTGCCGCCCCCCCCCCAAAATATTGAGCACCAGCCGCCACTGCATTCCACTTCCCCTGAAGCCAGGCTGTCATGGACCTGTCCTCCTGGGGTTGCATTATCACAGAGCCAGGGCTCTGAGTACTACTGCACTGAATGGTGCTGACCATAGGCATGTGCACAGGGTGTGCCAGGTGTGCCTGGGCACATTCTAATTACCCCCTGTTTGGATCTCTTATATTTCTATAACGGGGCTCCTAAAAAAAATAGTAAAAAAAAAAAAAATAAAATTGTAAAAAATAATAAAACGTAAAACAATAAAAAAAAAAAATACTTACACCGTCCACTCCCATACTGACACCAATGTCTGCCCTACTGACACTCTCAGTATATATACACAGACACGCATATGTGTTTGAGCTTTGGGGTGCACACCCTAATGCAATAGGCCGTGCACACCTATAATGCTGACTCATCATTACTGTTTAGTGCAGCAATGGGTGTTGGTTGATGCCACTGCAGGAGGGGAAGAGGGATGGAAAAAGGTTGCATATAGGCAGGTGCAGTCTTCTTTCTCCACTGCAGGTGGCGCTCAACCGCAGCGGCATTGCAGAGGGAGAGGAAGTCAAGAGGAACCTGGTTTCTCTATGTTTTTTTTGGGTCACGGGGGATCTATCCAGTTGGATGCTGCTATCACATGCGACTCTGGTGGCCAACTTGGGTCAGGCAGAGTCTATTTAAGACCCTGGTTCCAAGGCTTGGCGCATTTTGCATGTGTAAGGAGGGACAGGTCACCTGTCTAACAGGGGCAGTGTACTTAGTGGTAGGGAGAGGTTCCAGACAAGCAGGGAAAGAGCAAGGACATGCTATCCTTCCTGGAACCCTCCCCATTTGGGTACAGACCAGCCAGGTTGCATTCCAACCCATAGATGCTGTCAGTGAATCCGAAGCCTGCTGCTACACTGTTTGCTGCAACATACTGTAAGTGACTTCCCGTCGGGAAGGTGTACCCAGCTGAACTACAATTACAATACAGTTCTATTACGTCATCTGGACTCTGAGTGTTTACTGGCTCCACGCCACACTGCACCTCCCCACACGCATATACTGCACGCCTTCACACCTACTGTATGTTGACACCAAAAGCAACACATTGCAACCAACACAACTCAAGACTGCTTGTGCAACACGTTGGGTGTGCGCAAACTTTCCTTAGGGTCAGGTTACCTTTAAGGAGTACTAAAAATTAAATAATAAATTACATTTTATGTAAGGCTGGAGGAAAGTGGAAAAATAACACTGGACCCATAAGGATATCTTATTGGTGTTGCTAAAGTGTTGATGTTTATGTAGGTGACTGGGTTCCAAGGAAGGTGGTTCTACACCAAAGACGAATTACGCCTATGGGACTTTAAATGAGGTGAGCACAAAAAGGTCAATGAGAGTATTCAAAGTAAACATGGTTTATAAATTTATTAAAATTGTATAACATTCATCGTATATGAGATGCATGAACAGAGGTGCCAAACCACTTGGCAGTGATAAAACACAACATTACCAAGCGGCCACATACATATATATTTAGAATTGTTGATGTACAGTAATACATAGGCATCGTATAACTTGACGTGTTTCACGAGTCCCTGCCCACTTCTTCAGGAGTAGATGTAAATGCAGTATATATAGGGACTGAGCCAACATCTAAAAAGCCAATAAACCAACAGGTAGTGGCAAGATGTGTCTATCCTGGGAGCTGAAGGGAAGGAACCAGCAAGGACCCACCGAATAGATGGAGGGCAAGCATAACATGGGAGCCAAAGAGTGTGACCTTTGATGTCCCTCAATGTCCAACACGCTTTGCAGCATAATCCATGTGTCCTCAGCATGTAAAGTGTGGGGCCATGAAGAGGGGTTCTACACTCCCAGAGGTCTCCATAGCTTGTAGTGTAATGTAAAAAAAATGGAAATTGAAAGATACAATTTACTCCAATAAAAGTGAGAGGGACAATCCGACAATTACCTAACGCATTCCAGGGGTCCAAAGACACCCCCTTCATCAGGGTTCTTCCAGGGTGATTATAAATACAGGCCCCATCAGCAGCTGGTTTGACATCCAAACATCCAAACCAACTGCTGACAAGGCCTGTTTAAATTCACACTTGCCCAAAAATGAACTGTTTTTTTAATATAGTTCCAACAATTTACACATCACGTTACATAATGTATATCCATATAAGTTCCAGTCATCAGGGAGCTTACAATCTAAGGTCACTATCATATACGGGAGTAAGAAAGCACACAAGCACAAGGAGAACATGCAAACTCCATCCAGACATTATCATTGGCCAAGGTTCAAACCAAGGAGAACCACAGTGCTACAAGGCAGAAGGGCTAACCACTAATCCCCACAGAGCTAACCGCAAGATACCAATTTATTTTCTCAAAACCCAAAGTAACCTCCAATGCCAAGTAGTCATAGAGTGCAATGCTTTACTAAATTCTTGGCAGTCATAAGTGTTTATATGTTTCAGCTAGTTTAGAAGGGAGATGCCTTTTAAACCAGTCAATCACGATATGAAAATAAGATGAAACCTTTGGCATTCCTTGTACTTCTCTCCCCCTTACGGAGCTATAAATTCCTTCAGAGTGAAGCTGCTGGCACAGACCAAGCGGTTCTGGGTTATAGCCAGTGTCTTGGCATTTATGGCTGCAGATGCTTCAGTTATGAAAGTCCGATGGGTTGCAGCAGAAGGTCAGCCAGACCTTTGCACTGACATCTGATCAGCAAACTTCCAGCCGGGCAGATGGGTGCATCTGAGATCCAAGGAGATATCAGGCCAGTGCTAGAAGGAAGAGGTGACATGTAAAAATTTGGCACACTTAGTAATCATCTCTTGGCTTGTGTTTAAATAGTCTACCTACCCAACTAATGTTTTAGTTTTGGACAGATCTCAACTTGGAGGAACCAGTGGCTTTCTGAAAAAAGGACACTCTGCTTGAATATTTAGTGCCAACCACTCACTGAGGCTATTACAGATTAACATCATTGGCAACTAATTCTGCTGCGACCTAGGCAAAACCCCATTCAATTAACCACTTCCTTACCGGCGTATTGTAAAAATACGCCGGCAAGGTGGACTCCCCATCCTAAGTGGACGTAATATTACGTCCTCTTGTTTTCGCCGCATCGCGGCGATCGGGGACCGGCCGTGTCCCTCGGGACCCCGGCCTTCCGTGATCGGGGTAAAGAGCCAATAAAATTGGCTCTTTACCGCGTGACCGGCTGTGTCCTATCACAGCCGGTCACTGACATCAAAGGCGACTGAGCGGCGTGCACGCCGCTCGCGCGCGCCCCAGGGGGCGCGCAGCGCGGCGATCGGGGGGCGGGCTTGTCCCTCGGACAATGCCCGACCCCGATCACGGTAAAGAGCCAATAGTATTGGCTCTTTA
>BLSH010184541.1:1228661-1240315 GCA_018402905.1 Glandirana rugosa
TAGTAACCACAGTCACCCTCCTTATCACAGGGCTATTCCTCCCACTGACACCAATGATGGGACACTATTCCTCCCACTGACACCAATGATGGGGCACTATTCCTCCCACTGACACCAATAATGGAGCACTATTCCTCCCACTGACAGCAATGAATGGGTACTATTCCTCCCAATGACACCAATGATTGGGCACTATTCCTTCCACTCATACCAATGATGGGGCACTATTCCTCCCACTGACACTAGTGATGGGGCACTATTCCCCCCACTGACACCAATGATGGGGCACTATTCCTACCACTGACACCAGTGATGGGACACTATTCATCCCACTGACACCAATGATGGGGCACTATTCCCCCACCACTGACACCAATGATGGGGCACTATTCCTCCCACTGATACCAATGATGGGGCACTATTCCTACCACTGACACCAGTGATGGGGCACTATTTCTCCCTTGAGAATTGTCGTGTTGACACATGTTTGCGTATTGCTACTTCATCCACGTCTACAAAGGACTTTGACTCTGCTGCTGCATCTCAATACAACCGGAAAATATAAAAGGTAAGAATTTTGAAAATTGTTTACATTTTATAACTGTATACCACAAGCAGTTTTCATATAAATATTATTTTAAATGTTTTTTGTACTCGTAGAACTACATCAGAGAGAAGACTGTGTTTTTTTGAAGGTTTTAATTTGAAATGTACCTTGGTGTCCTTCACTAAGGTCAGTACTTTGGAAAATGTCCGCCACAGCCTTGGTCCGTGCCTATCCCTGCACTGTACCCCCAATGCTGTACTCTCTAAGGGGATTCTTTTTCCCTAGGTGCATTTGCTTACATTTAGAAACATTGAGTGCTGGTTCACACCAGCGCGATGCGGGAACCAGAGTGAGTCCAGTGCCATTTCCCGCATCGCTTAGAACTCCCAGAGACCCCCAGATCGGTTTGCATATCGCAGTGCGAACTGTGAATTTGGACAGGAATCGGATTGCATGGGTGTGAACACCCATGTGATCCAATTCTGGTGTGGACAAAAAAAGGGGCCCCACGTGATTTTGGTACAAAGGAGATGCAAATTCAGCCATACAATCATGCGATGCGGTGCGATTTGAGCCTATTCAAAATGGATGGGCTCAAATGGCACCGCACTGAATCGCTGTTGAATTGCACAGGAAAGCGGAACGTTTCCTGTGTGATTCATAAGCGGTGTACAGTGTGAACCAAGCCTAATTGTCAAAGCTTAATTGAACAAGCTGAAGTTAGAAGCTGATTGGCTACCATGCACAGCTGCACCAAATTCTCAGTGCTCCTGTTTTAGTAAATCTCCCCAACATGTGCACTCTGCCCTAGAACTAGCACAACTAGAAGTTTACCAGCTTTAAAGTGGTTGTCAACTCGTGCCAACCACTTTAACCTACAGGTAAGCCTATAATAAGGCTTACCTGTAGGTGCCCTGCATATCTCCCAAACCTGCACGGTTTAGGAGATATACAGGGTACTGCTGTTGCCGACGTCATTCGACCCATGTGCAATGAAGAAACGGCCTCTGTGCCGTTCCTTCTCTGTGATCTCGCCATGACTGGCGGCTCCCGATCGCATGCGCAGGAGTGACATCACGCGACTCCGGCCAGTCACAGAGCTGGAGTCGCGGCCCCGGAAGGAAGAGGGGCTGAAGATGGACGCTGCCAGCACAGGGGACATCGCTGGATATCGCAGGCTTCGTTTGCAGGTAAGCGGTGCATAGTAGCCCATTATGCTTCTACATTGCAGGGGAATATTGAGGAAGTAAATCCCTCTTCCTCTTTAACCTCCAGCTACTGACCCATAATTCCATCAGGATTAAGTCTACCCAAACTGAAGCCCTGAAGGAACCATGCTTCATGCACTGGAAGATGGTGGTTCATTACTTTAGGGAAAGGGATGGTTGGCACTCAGAATGACATCCAAAAAAAATAGTATTCCTTTATTGAAAAGACATGTCCAACGCTGAAAAATCAGCCTATGTGTTTCGGATGTTAGTCCTTGGTCATGGCTCATCAGTTTAGACGTCTTCTGAGACATCTTCTGAGTTCACATACGCCTCAGAAAATGGTGTCACTCTTGGCTAAAGTTGCCCTTTAAGGTACCTGCTAAGCCAGCACTATAGCTTAGGAGGCAGAGCAAGCAGCCGAAGACATGGCTTTCACAAGTACTTCTGGAACGATTCCGCACCAGTGACTCCATCTAATTACATCACATCACATTAATATTGCATCCACAAACCTGCTTAGCATTTGTAATGGTACCCAGGTCTTTTTGCTTTAATGTGGGGCTCAGCCACTCAGCCGGAGCCACTGGGAGCTGATGTGTGCCACGTATCTACTAGGAAGAGTCCAACCGATAGTATATACAGCTGGGCACTTAACACCTTCCATTCCTGCCACATGGACATGTATTGTACAAGCTGGTGGTTGACCTCCTCTGGACCTTACAGAGTTAATGTGTGCATGGATGATAATATGTGGAGGGCATTGAAGTAAAAGCTCATTATTCTACATTTTGCATGATATAAAACACATATGAACACCTTGCTATAAACAATGAAGTCTTCCCTAACGCTTTACCAAGCTATAACATATCATCCATCATGCCACAAATCCGCCTGGTACCTAAGTGCCTTCTGCTGTTCTCGCTGCCTGTTAAGCCATGCTAAAATATTGAGTCGATGTTAAAGGTGTTCGCTTTGCAGCATTAATTAATTAGCTCCATCTGGCTTGATGTATGTAGAAAATCATTAGTCAGGAAGGGAGCTGATAATGGTTTGCAATTGATAATGGTCTATGACAACTGGGTCCTGCAATGCAATAAATTAAAGGGTAGCTCTGGCTAGACAGCTGAAGAACGTATACTGGGACTGTTTTACCTGCTTAAGGCCTAGTTTATACTTGTAATGCATTTAAATAGAGCAGCTGAGGAGCACTTTTAAAGCTCACCTGCCACATACACTATATTGTCTAAAGTATTGGGACACCTGCCTTTACACGCATGTAGCGGTACCCCTATAGGGGCTGCTGGATATTGAACTCCACCTGTCACCCTGCCCAGCCCCCTCATTCACTTCCTCAAACACCAATGAATCAATCAACAGGGGTTAAACTTTTTTTTTTTTTTTTTGTAATTCCTTTATTTTCCAAAGAAATAATTTGAAGGATACATGCAACTGGAAAGCCATCATCAAATACAGAATCATGGAGACAAGGTGTGTATCAGAATAGGGCAACATTATACATAGTAATAGAGGGTACAGTATTCTTATTCTTAGATCTTGAAAAACCTAGAACAACATGTAAGTGCACTCCATGGTCTGTAACCGTAGCCCGCTGCAAAGGCGAGCAGCGTTGAGCACCCAGGTGCCTAGCTGAAAGCTGCACGTCCAACTGGTCCTCCCACTCCGACCGCCCCATCAACCTTTCTGAACCTAAAAAAGAAACCAAAAACCTTATTATGAAATGACTCCAGGGTTGATTAACGTCCAGAGGGAGGCAGAGACACCCGGCCCCAGCAGCCGAGGGACCCGGAGGAAGACCACCAGATACCTCCCCCCCACTGCAGCCAGGACCCCTCCCACCTTCAGGACCAGCCGCCGCGGAGCGGGAGGGTGAAATAAGGCCAGGTTATCACCAGGAAACTCAACTTTTTGAATTATGAAACTACAGAACAGAGTGGAAGTATAATATAGCAGATAGACAAAAAGTAAAAAGGATATAGTGGGAATTGCGTGTCGCCCACCTAGGACCCCTCAGTGTCACGCCAATCCAGTGGCTCAGCGCGGCATTCCGCCAGATAGGCGTCTGTATAGACAAAGTACTGCCAAGGCCGCCAGGTCTCCCGAAAGGCCTCCTCCCTGTCGTTCAGGGTGGCAGTCAGGTCTTCCATATTTCTCAGGTCATTAACCTTCGAGAACCAAAGTGCCAGAGAGGGAGGGAGCTCCGACTTCCAACAGAGAGGGATACATGCCTTAGCCGCATTCAGCAGCTGCATTATTAAGGAAGTTTTGTACTTCTTGATGGGACGGTCTGTCAAGTGTAATAAACACGCCAGTGGCTTGTCTTCCATCAACGCCAGTCAGGTTTTTTATGGTGCGGGTCACCCCCTTCCAAAAGGGACGCAGTTTTGGACAGTCCCAAAAGATGTGGAGCATTGTGCCTTCCCCCTTCCACATCTCCAGCACCGCTCCGAAGTCCGAGGGAAGAACCGATGCAGAACCGTTGGCACTCTGTACCATCTTGTAAGAATTTTATAACAGAATTCTTGAATCCTGGTAGCTATGGAGGATTTATGGGCAAAGTGCAGTATTTTCTCTCTCTCTGCAGCAGTCAACTGAACACCCAGATCCTCTTCCCATTGAAGAAGGGATGGTGGCTGAAAATCGGCTCGGGGCTGAGTCAACAAGGCATATAGTAAGGAGAGGCTGTGGCGAACGGGCTCCCCGGAGCGGCATATCGCCTCCAGTGTAGTCAACTGTCTGGAGCCTCCCGGGGTCCTCTGGGACCTCCGCAAGAAGGCCCGGAGCTGGAGACCACTGAGAAAGTCCAAGGGAGGACTGACCACCGCTGGACCCGCACCATCAGAAAGGGAACCATCAGTTTTGAGGAAGTCCAAGACATAAGTACGGTTTACTACCCTCAGCCGCTGGAAAGCTGGATTGTGAAGGCCCGGTTCAAAATCTGGGTTGTCCAAGACCGGGATCATAGGCGATGGGTATGGGGAGACTGAGGTGTGCCTGAAGGCCTCCCTGGCAACAGACAGGGTGCCCCCAGAGTTGGGTGGTCCGCTATTCCACGGGGAAGGGAGGAGCGGATCCACGGCCAGCTTTTCGCCATGCCTGCTGAGTCCTCCAGCTCCATGGCAACCCAGTGCTTGGCGTCGGCATGGCAGAACCAGTCCACCAGCCTAACCAAGTGAGTCGCCCTGTAATACGCCCTCATGCCTGGGAGGCCCACACCTCCCCGAGCTTTGGGCAGGTGAAGAATGATAAGCCGGATCCTGGGCTGGCGGTGGGACCATACAAATTCACGGAATAGGACTTCAACCCTCTTGAAGAAACTGAAAGGGAGCCGGATGGGTAACGCCTGCATGATGTACAACATTCTAGGGAGGACAGTCATCTTCAGGGCGCTACATCTGCCAAACCATGTCAGCGCCAGTGAATGCCAGCGGAGTAAATCCGTCTTTACTCGGGCCAGTAGAGGTACAAAGTTTGCAGGGTATAGGGCCTTTATGTCGCTGGTAATGTCTACCCCTAAATAGCGTATAGAGGAATTAGCCCAACGCAGAGGGTAGGCTGCTCTCAGGCGGTCCACCACAGCCTGGTCAGCGGTGATATTAAGGACTGAGGACTTGGCCATGTTGATCTGAAAATGCGACAATGAACCATACTCCCTCAGCAACCGAAGAACTCTCGGAAGGGACGTGTCGGGTGAGGTCAGGAAGAAAACCAGGTCGTCTGCAAAGGCAGCGACCTTATGTGAGCCAGAGCCCTTCCGAAAGCCCTTCATCTCCCGGTCCGACCTCAAAGTACAGAGAAAGGGTTCGAGCGTCAAAATAAAAATAAGGGGAGACAATAGGCAGCCCTGCCGGGTTCCATTGCGAATGCCGAAAAAGTCAGATCTGGTCTCGTTGACCCTAATCGCTGCCGAGGGGTCAGAGTAGAGGGACATGATCCATCCAAGCATCAACACGCGAAGGCCCACATGTTCCAACGTGGCTCTAAGAAAAGACCAGTTGACCCGGTCGAAGGCCTTCTCCGCGTCGGTGGAGAGTAAGAGCAAGGGTCTCCGCTCCGATCTGGCCGTGTGTATCAGGTTTAGTACCCGGATGGTATTGTCCCTCGCCTCTCGTTAAGGGACAAATCCTGCCTGGTCACGGTGGATCAATCCCGCTTCCACTAAGGGGCCAGACAAGGACTCAAAAAAGGTCTTATAGTAGGCAGGGGCCTTCCTGGGCTTCGCATCCGCCAAAGCCGCGCCAAGCTCCTCGACAGAAATTGGTTGCTCAAGTTCCTCCTGGATACTGGGATCTAGGGTAGGCATCCCCGAGGAGACCAGGTACTCCTGCATTTCCAGGTTTTCCTCCTAGGGCGGAACCGCAGATGCGGCATCCACCAGGTTGTACAGTTTTTCAAAAAAAGAGCGGAATACCCCTGCTATGTCAGAGGACAGTTTCTTACTCAACCCAGTTTGCACGCAAGGGATGTAGGTCCCCGGGCGCAGCCCTCTGAGCGCCCGTGCCAAGAGAGCACCTGGTTTGTTGGAAAATTCGTATAAAGCCTCGTTTGACCCAGGCCAGTTTCTGTTTTATTTTAAAGAAGAGAAGCTCACAAAGCTCCTCCCGAACCTTCTGAAGGCCCCGGAAGGCAGAATGGGCCAGGGATTTCTTGTGGGTATGCTCAAGGACCCGCAATCTCATGAATAGATCCTCCAGCTGTTGTACGCGCTACAGGGGTTAAACTTGGATGGGGTTTTGGATTTACGAGATGGCCAGAATGGAATTTTTCAAACTTAGATTTGGGACGAACTATGTACACTCCCTGTACATATAGACACATCACACTCCTCCTGTACAAACTTGCTTGCAGAACTACTACTCTCTTCCTCCAGCACAATCTTCCTCTCAGACGCAGCTAGCACATGGTTAGGCCTGCCTCTGTTTCCAGCCAGACCATGTAGGAATGCCTTTTGCAGGCAGGTACCGCAAGCCCCTGTAGTGTAGCAAAGATTGATGTGTTATAGTGCTAGCTGCCCTTGGCAGACTACTGCTCCCAGTCAGTCCTCTTCAGGCCCTGCCAGCCTTCCTGGCTGCTGCGACCGACTCTACTGCCCATGACACCACAGTCCATGCTGGCTCTACACCCATTCCAGATTGTCTCTTCCCCAATCTGCCCCAGCGTGCCTCCCAGCATTCCTGGCTGTGTATCACTCACCAACACCTGGTGGGTCCCTCCTGGAGACTTACCCGGCAGTACATTCCACTATCCTCTCCTGCTCCTGGTCAGAACACCCCCCGGTTTGTACGGGGTGTCCCTTCCACTCCCGAGCTCCAGGCCCAAGGTCACCCCCCCCAGACTGGGGAGCTCCCTCAAAGTCCCAGACAGCTAGTACTCCACTCCTCCCCAACTGGGCTGACTCCAAGTATTTAAGGAGGCCTGCCCCCTGCCAATCCAAAAGCGTGTAGCAGAATAAATATTGGCCTAAACTGATGAAAAATTTAGATTTTTTTAATTTTTATTGGATGTGTTTTATAGCAGAAAGCAAAGTAACGCAGTGCAAAAAATGGCCTGGTCATGAAGGGGGTAAACCATCTGGGACTGAAGTGGTTAAAGTGGTTGTAAATCCTTACATATACCCAGTGAAGTGTCTGGCCTTCTGTGATACACAAATATGAAGCAAATCCTTCTACATACGTTGTATTTTTTACCTAGAGTCATCTCTTCTCTACAGCAGTTCAAAGTGCAGAGTTTATACAGCTTGTCCGAGCTGTCAGGAAACAGGGGACGGAGAGTTGAAGTTACACTCTGCAGATTGCAGTGAGTGAAGCACACAGGAACAGAGATGAGGCTGTCAATCACAGGCTGTGTGCTAGAGATCCCTCGGCTGTCACCTTTTTAGCTCTTGGTGTCAAGAAAACCTGTCAGAAGTGACTCATACAGATAGCAGAGGAAGGAAGCAGCAGACAGAAATGACACTTAGTGCTCTGGATTGAGACAAGTACACACTATAGAGGTATATGCTTCACTCATATTTCATGTCTGAGGTTTACAACCATTTTAATGGTAACTGGACAGTCCGGTACTCACAGGGGTGGTTGGGTTGCTGAAAAAATTATACCTTTTGTGAACGTTGTTGTGTTGCAACCGCACGCCAAAGCTAGGCTCACAGTTGGGTATTCCTATTCAAAATCCCCATTTGGCTGCCAAAAAACAGTAAAAGAAGAGGTGGAAGTATCACCTCCTGAATGCCTGTCAGCCACTCCTGTATCGCTTTTTGAAAAGCAATCTACAGCAGATCGCTTTTAAGAGACATGAGTGTAAATGAGCCTTGAAAGGGGAACTGTAGCATGGATGAGTGGTGGCAGCTCTTGTCACATTGTGCAAGTATACTACGCGCTCGCTTGCACATTACGGCAGCCTTATCTCTGCATTCGTCCTGTCTTGTCCCGCAGCGTTGACGGCTCTGCGATCCCAGTCGCTGCCGCCTTTTCTGTCTCTTCTTCCACATCTTATCTCTTTGGCCATTGAGCAGTCAGCCACTCGTGATGTAACTCCTGCACATTTGCCCTGGAGTTATATCGGCCAGCTCCATTCTGGCCTTCACACAGCCTTATCTATGAGCTGCCAGGAATAGACCTGCAGTGTACACTGCGCTGTGCATGCACAAAAAGAAAAAATTGGTAGGAGAAAATTTTTTGGTTGGAAGAGACAGGCAAAGAGTTTTTTTTTTTTATAATTTAGCTTTGATTAAAAATTTGTAAACTGGTGCAGATAGTAAACTGGTACAAAATGCTCTTGAGAATGATCGACCCCTGCTGTGCTATATGCCTGTATAAATCTAAGGGCCCTGTCACACTGCTTTGTAGCAAAATGCGCTTTTACTACAATTTTGCTGTTTCAGATCCGTTTCTGGTGCATTTTTGGGTTGCCTGCATCTGTAAAAAATGGACATGTGACTCAGTCCTAGTTCACAATAAAGCGATGCGGGAAACGCACCAGATTTGCTGCCTTTCCCTGCATCGCACTCCAAAATGCGATCTGCTGCAGGTGTACGGTTAGATTAATGACACTCCAAACAGATCGCAAAATGCAGTGCGATTGACAGAGTCACATTGCATAGGTGTGAATACCCATGCAATTCGATTCGGGTGCGGGGGAAAAAAAAGGGTCCTGCACCATTTTGGTGTGTATGTGATTTGAGCCATACAAAATGTACTGCACAGACATTGCATATGATGCGGTGTAATTGCTGTGTGAATCACATGCAGTGTTTTCCACGCACCAATGTGAACCTAGGCTCAAAATGCACTAAAATTGCAAAGCATGGTGCGGTTTTACAGCGACTTTGCTGCAATTTTATAGCGGTTTCCCTTCATTTCAATTGGGAGCTGTGTTTTGGATGCGATTTTCAAAACTGCACCAAAGATGCAGCATGCAGGGCTTTTCAAAATGCACCGCATCCGTAATGCAGTGGTGTGAATAGTCCCATAGGATTTAAAGAGAATAATGTTTCTTGCAAGGTATAAACGCAGGAAAAATGTACCAGTGTGAAAGGGCCCTTAGGATTCAGGCACCGTAATTGTTGTGATGCTAGTCTAAACATATAGGCCCAGGCTCAGTGGCGGCACGTCCATAAGGGGCGCCCGAGCATCGCCCCTCTATGCATGGCCGCCACCCCCTATTCATGATTTATCCATCGCCACCCCCTATTCATGCATCTGGCCCCTTTCAGAACGCCGTGTGCATGAATTACAATTGCGGGGGTGTTTTTTGAAGCACCTGAGTAGAGCCAGAGGTTCTAATAGGCTTCAAAATAGGGTGGGCTCAGAGCATTGCGCTACTCACCCAAGTGTTACAACAGCGAATTAATATTCGCTATTGAAACGCTGATCCTCAATCCGGCCAATCAGAAGCGGGTCTGAAATCCATTTTCTGAAAAGAGAAGAGTCCCAATTGGCCGCCGAGGAGGAGGGAGGAAACGGAAGCTGCCGCAATGCTTGTGGAGAGCAGGAGAAGAGGAAGCCGTAGCCACTGTCGCCGCTGAGCAGGGGAAGCCACCGGTGAAGCCCAGGAGACGGGGTAAGTGCTCTAGACCCAACCGAACGGGGAGGGGGGTTCCGTTTACTGCCCCCCCCCCGCAAAAAAAAAATTACCATGGCCGCCACTGCACAGGCTACTGATATACTGCCCTGATAACGGTGAGTATCAGTCAGCTAAGGTAAGTACTTTGCAAATTTGCTAAGCACTTTGCAAAAGCACCATGTATTATAAATCAGTGCCATGTGTTTTAAATAAAATACTAGTTTTAACCACTTAATCCAGAGTTGGTACTAGAGCCAACTGGGTGCTTCAGCTTAATACAACAACAAAAGTAAGACATGTGGAAGATGGAGCTTTCAAGGAGGTTGGGAGAAGATAGGGCAGTGGAGCGGGGTTGCATGCAGAGTTTAGAGCTGAAGAGGGTTGAAAGTGAGATGTTGGGTAGTGGGGATTTGGAGGGTCGTGGTTGAGTTCCTGTACCTATTTTCTGAGAAATAAAGCCCTGTATAGTAACATTTAGCAGGGGTTCCCTGAGACTATAATGTTATTTCAACAACAATCTTCCTCTAAGATTATATGTGCATTTAATGTATTTTAGGTATGTTATTTACCAGTAAAAATTCCACTTGTGTAGACATCCAAAAACCCTGAGACTGCTGCTAGGCTCCACCATCTTGGATATGATGTCAGCAGCCCCAGCAGACAAGTGACTCTAGAGCAGGGGTCTCAAACTGGCGGCCCTCCAGCTGTTGCAAAACTACAAGTTCCATGAGTCATTGCAAGGCTGAGAGTTACAAGCATGACTCCCACAGGCAGAGGCATGATGGGACTTGTAGTTTTGCAACAGTTGGAGGGCCGCCAGTTTGAGACCCCTGCTCTAGAGTATTCCCTTTTACTCCACCACTGGCTGCTACATTAAAGGTTATACAGGGAGAAGAGTGGCAGAGGAGCTGGGTCAGCACAAACAGTTATTAGTCACTCCCCAAAAAAGACATGGCAGGGAGGGGGTTGTGCTAGCAAGTTCAGAGGAACATTGCTAGTTTTTTTTTTTCAAAAAAACAATTAAAATACTTGGTTCTTTTACAATTCTGCCTGCAAATTTTTACGTCGGTGACAGGGACTCTGTGAGCATGAGGATAGGTGTAAGGGATATATTTGGGTGGTTACAGGTGCTTACAGTGACCTTAAAGCTGGACTCCAAGCAAATATAAACGCTATTAATGCAACTGGTTTGATTGCTTATGGCGCCAGTCAAAGTAGAGGTGTAACCATATCCATGTGTCCCAGAAAATGGGGTGCAGGCCTGGCCTGATACAATACCAATCCTGGGGGTTAATAAATGTAAAGAGGAAAGGATCGCAACTACTCCCGACCGGCCCAGGTGAAACAATAAGTATTGGCCTCAGCCTACGTCTCCACCAAACCACACACCCTCATATATTTCGCCCCCTGTCCACCGGGGCTTAAGCCCAGCACACACTATTTGTTTTTTTGTTTTTTTCGTTCAACCCAGCGGGCTGAACGAAAAAAAAAACTGGAGAGCTCAGGAGGAGCCGCTGTACTATGTGATGTTAGGATAGCAATCTCCCCCGCTGAGCTATTGTTTTCTAACAGGGGGACTGCCCCCCCACAGAACACACCGGTCAGCGCTCTCCAATGCCAAGATCTTTTTTGGTTATGTTGAACCAGTTGCCGTAGACATGGGCCGTATGTTGTGTACGGGCCTTAAGTCATAGGGTCCCTATGACTAAACCCCGGTGGGTGAGGCAAAATGCATCAGGGTGTGTGGTTAGGTGGAGACATGTAGGTCGAGGTCACTCTTTACGTTTATTCACCTGGGTTGGTTATTTTACATTCAC
>BLSH010184541.1:1283716-1308250 GCA_018402905.1 Glandirana rugosa
GGGACCTGAGACGTGCATCGCGTGAGGACCTGAGACGTGAGACATACGTCGCGTGGGGACCTGACACGTGAAACATACATCGCGTGGGGACCTGAGACGTGAGACATACATCGCGTGGGGACCTGAGACGTGATACATACATCACGTGCGGACCTGAGACGTGATACATACATCACGTGCGGACCTGAGACGTGAGACATACATCGGTGCGCTACATACAGAGTGCAGAGTCCAGGGGTGCGCTACATACAGAGTGCAGAGTCCAGGGGTGCACTACATACAGAGTGCAGAGTCCAGGGGTGACTACATACAGAGTGCAGAGTCCATGGGAGAGCTACATACAGAGTGCAGAGTCCAGGCGTGCACTACATACATAGTGCAGAGTCCAGGCGTGCACTACATACATAGTGCAGAGTCCAGGGGTGCGCTACATACAGAGTGCAGAGTCCAGGGGTGCGCTACATACAAAGTGCACAGTCCAGGGGTGCGCTGCATACAGAGTGCAGAGTCCAGGAGTGCGCTACGTGCAGAGTCCAGGGGTGCACTACATACAGAGTGCATAATCCAGGGGTGGCTACATACAGAATGCAGAGTCCAAGGGTGCGCTACATACAGAGTGCAGAATCCAGGGATGCACTACATATAGAGTGCAGAGTAAAAGGGTGCGCTGCATACTGAGTGCAGAGTCCAGGAGTGCGCTACATACAGAGTGTAGAGTCCAAGGGTGCGCTACATACAGAGTGCAGAGTCCAGGGGTGCACTACATACAGAGTGCAGAGTCCAAGGGTGGCTAAATACAGAGTGCAGAGTCCAGGGGTATGCTACATACAGAGTCCAGGGGTGAGCTACAGAGTGCAGAATCCAGGGGTGCGCTACATGCAGAGTTCAGGGGTGTGCTATGTACAGAGTGCAGTGTTAATGAGTGTGCTACAGAGTGCAGGGTTTAGGGGTTTGCTATGTACAGTGGCACTATCAGCTCTTTCACAGGCTGTTCACATCTCAATTCCACCCCCCAGGTGTGAGTGCCACATGAAATGGCCTAGAGGGCCAGATTCGGCCCGTGGGCTTTATGTTTGACACATGTGCTTTAAGGTATCAGGATCATTTTTTTTATAGGGTTATAAACACCTTAATAAAATCATCAATTGCCCCCTATCATGTTCTGTCACATTGTATATGATTATATATAATATCCATTGTGTGAGATTAGCTCGTGGTGATCACTCTTCAGAGGGAAGTATTCAACATGGAGGTCAGTTTCTTTAAAATATGGCAGCTTGCCAGGTTTATTATCACAAATTTTCAAGATCAAAACATATAAAGACAGAAAACAAAACCTTGCCGTCTGGCGCTAAACTAAACAATGGGGTTCCTCTTTATACAGTGTGGGGCTGTCCGCTACACCCACAAAACAAAGCACAGTTCAAACCTTGATCTTTTGAGTCCAAATTAGCACACAGGGCTCATTCAGCTTTCTCCCTCTGAGGTCCAGGATAGAGCCCCCCTCTGTTCTCTTCCTGGTGATTAAATGCAGATGGAGAGGGGTTTGACTGGACCAGAAAGTCCAGGCCGGAAACAGGTCTGCCACGGTGGCCGGCAAGGACTCCCGCTAGTTGCCTTAAAACGATCGCATGAGAGGCGACAAGTATCGCCCGTCCATTGTGGCGCCTCACATAACGTCACATATCCCCTCCCTCTGTTCAAGGCCCTAAGGCGGAGCAACTGTCCTTACCATGCAGTGGGTCCGGGAAAGACCTTTGGCGTTATTTTGGAGCCTTCCATCCTGGTGTTCCACTAAGAACATAAATGGCTGTAGTGCCGAGTCACCCTGCAATTTTTCTCCCGGTTGTTACACATCCACTTAAGGGGGGCATGGTGGGTGACTAGCCTGAATAGCCTTCCCAGCAGGTAGTATTTTAGGGCCTCTAAGGCCCACTTAATAGCCAGGCACTCCTTCTCCACGATGGCATAAGTCCTTTCATGTCTATTAAGCTTCCTGCTTAAGTAGACGACTGGGTGCTCCTCACCGTCTCTGATCTGGGACAGAACAGCACTTCACAGACGTCGGTTTGAACCACAAACTCCTTTGTGAAGTCTGGGGTCACGAGCACCGGCTGCACACAAAGGGCTTACTTAAATTTCTGGAAGGCATTCTCAGCTTCGGGATTCCACTTAAAGTGGTTGTCAACCTGCGACAACCACTTTAACCTGCAGGTAAGCCTATAATAAGGCTTACCTGTAGGTTCCTTGCATATCTCCCAAACCTGCACGGTTTAGGAGATATACAGTGTACTAGATGTGCCGATGTCATTTTGGCACATGCGCAGTGAAGAAACGACATCACGCGACTCCGGCCAGTCACAGAGCCAGAGTCGCGGCCCCAGAAGGAAGAGGGGCTGAAGATGGACGCTGCCAGCACATGGGACATCGCTGGACATTGCAGGCTTCGTTTGCAGGTAATACTTAATGGGCTACTATGCGATGCATAGTAGCCCATTATGTTTCTACTTTGCAGGGCAATATAGAGGAAGTAAACCCTATCAGGGTTGTCAGATCGGTCAGTGGGGCAGCAATGGTGGCAAAGTCGGGGATGAAGCGTTGGTAATACCCTGTAATCCCCAGGAAGGCCTGAACCTGTTGTTCATCGGTTGGGGCCACTTTTGAATGGCCTCGATCTTATTGGTTTGGGGATTAATTAGACCCCGACCAATAACATACCCAAGGTATTTGGCCTCCTCTAGACTTATGGCACACTTTTCCGGGTTGGCTGTTAAACCTGCTACCCTCAGCGAATCTACTACTGCCTGCACCCGGGGCAGATGTGATTCCCAATCTGGGCTTTTAATGACGACAACATCCAGATAGGCCGCTGCATAAGGCCGATGCAGCCTCAAAGTTTTGTCCATCTTCTTCTGAAAGGATACAGGGGCCCCATGCAGACCAAACGGCATTTGCTTGTATTGCAAGGACCCCTCAGGGGGAAGACAAGGCCATTTTTTCCTTTGCTAACTCTGTTAGGGGGATCTGCCAGTATCCCTTAGTTAGGTCTAGGGTTGTTATGTACCGGGCACTTCCCAACCTATCCACAAGTTCGTCAACCCGCGGCATTGGGTATGCGTCAAACTTAGACACTTCATTCAGCTTCTTGAAATCGTTACAGAACCGGATAATGTCATCGGGCTTTGGGACCAGTACTATAGGGCTCGAGCAGGCGCTGTGGGACTCCTCTATCACGTGTAATCCCAACATGGTTTCTATTTCTTTAGCCACTGCCTCTCATCTAGCCTCAGGTATTCGGTAGAGTTTTACATTTACACAGACCCCTGGTTCTGTGATTATGGCATTTTGTAGTACCGTGGCCACCCCAGTTAGGGAAGAGAAAAAGTCTCTATTTTTACTGACAAATTCCTTAACGCCGTTTTTTTGCGTCACTGACAAGGACTCGGTTATGGGGACATCCGAGGTAACCTGTCTTTTTGGGGAGTGGGCACTGCCAATAGACTCTTTGTCATTCCACAGTTTTAGGAGATTAAGATGGTAAATTTGTTTTTTTGTAGATTTCAGGTTTCCTTTTCCCAGGCTGGTAAACTTTGTGGTTTACTTCCCCTACTCTTTCCCTAATCTCAAAGGGACCCTGCCACTTTGCCAGGAATTTACTTTCAACCGTGGGGACTAGCACCCACTCTTTCTCCGGGGTTGAAAGTTCGGGTTTTGACACCCCGATTGTAAACCCTTCTCTGGGCTACCTGGGCTTGCTCCATATGCTCTCTTACAAGGGGCTGGACAGCTGCGATTCAATCCTGCATTGAGGAGATGTGCTCTATGATGCTTCTATATGGGGTGGCCTCTTCTTCCCAAGTCTCTTTTGCGACATCTAGCAGCCCCCTGGGATGTCTACCATACAAGAGTTCAACGTGGGAATACCCCGTAGATGCCTGCAGAACCTCTCGTATGGCAAACATGAGGTACGGCAGCAAAAAATCCCAATATCGCCCATCTTTATCCACCACCTTTTTTCGCTTACTCTTGAGGGTCTTGTTAAACCTTTCCACCAGACCATCAGTTTGGGGGTGGTAAACAGAGGTACGGAGATGGGAGATTTTGTACAACTTGCACAATTCACTGGTCACTATGGGCAAGAATGGGGTACCCTGATCCGTCAAGATTTCTTTAGGGATCCCCACTCGACTAAACACCTAGACCAGTTCTTTGGTGATAGTCTTAGCGGAGGTATTCCGCAAGGGTATTATCTCAGGATAAAACAAAGAAACAATAGCAGCGCCAGTGGAAAGCTACAGCAAACAATGTATGAAATATAAGTCTTATAATGGAATATTGAGTCACGCTGTAACTATACTATATAGTATATATGTCTTAAGCACACATAAAGCACCTTGTCTTGAGAAGATTTAACCATGATCTCTTGGATGAACTTTGATTATCTACTGTCATATACTGTATAGTTACAGCGTGACTCAATATTCCATTATAAGACTTATATTTCATACATTGTTTGCTGTAGTTTTCCACTGGCGCTGCTATTTCTTTCTTTTATGTTTATGCAAATTGATCTGTTTGTTGTGCATGCTGCCAGTTGTCAACTAATATTGCTCATTAAGTCAGGGGGGCGCGGGTTTAACTTATATGATCTCAGGATAGCGGGTTGCATAGTTCAGGATCACCAGGAAGTAGTGAAGTCTCAATTGGAACATCAATTGTTGTGGAGTCTCAACGGTAACGTCACATTCTGCTGGAGTCTCAACATGAATGGCACATTGTGGTGGAGTTCCAATGCGAACATCACATTGTGGTGGGGTCTCAATGTGCATGTCACATTCTGGTGGAGTCTTTACATGAATGTGACAATCTGGTGGCGTCTTTACATGAACGTCACAATCTGATAAAGTCTTTATATGAATGTCACAATCTGGTGACATCTTTATGAGAACGTCACATTCGCATTCTGGTGGAGTCTCAATGTGAATGTCACATTGTGGTGGAGGCTCAGTGTGAATGGCATACTGTGGTGGAGGCTCAACATGACCATCACACTGTGGTGGAGGATTTTATTTTTACACTAGCCTTTTGAAAAAAAAAAATTTGATCACTTTTAGTCCTATTACAAGAAATGTACACATTCCTTATAATAGTAAAAAGCATGCCAGGACCTCTTAAATATGAGATCTGTGGTTAAAAAGACCTCAGATCTCAAATTTACACTTAAATGCAATATAAAAAATAAAATTTAAAATAAATGTATCCTTTAAGAGCTTTGGGTGGAAGTGATGATTGACGTTGCTTCCACCCTGCATTGCTATGGAGCTGAGTGGGTCAACGTCCGATCACCCGGCTCACAGGCATTTTGGTGACAGGATCAGATCGTCTCCTCTGCTACAGGTGGGTCTGGTAAGCAGCGGAGATAACCGGAGCATGGCGGGAGGGGGGCCCTCTCCCGCCCCTGATTAAAAGGGATCTCACGGCGAATCCGCCAGAGAGACCAAATCCTGTTACTATATGATGCACAAACTTAATAGGGTTAGGCCTTCACATAGGCTCTGTGGCTGGTACAGTGTGAATTGGTGGTTTGTTTATGGTGCTGTGTACAGGCAGCCTGTTACTCTATGGGGAGGCAATGGCTGCATGTGCACAGCAGGCACATTTTAATTTGACAGGTGTGCAAGGACGAGTGCATGTCCCTGAATGCACACTGTCTGCATTCAGGGCCGCTTACCCTCCCCTGCATGCCTGTTAAATTAGGGTGAGTAGCTGTGTCCGTACAAGTGCTGCGTCCCCCGTAACAAAGCCAGCTGCATAAACAAATGGCCCTTTCATGCTGAATAGACCTCTCGTGTTTGAACGAAGCCCAAAGAGAAATGTTTATCTTCCCTGAGCCAGATCCTTCTCATGGGAATGGGTCCTGTATGGGTTAATTGCTCTAGAGGTCTAGGGGCTAGAGCAGTGATCTCCAAACTGCAGCCTGATGGCCAGATGTGGCCTTTGCTAGCCTTTATCTGGCCTTTGGGGCACCATACCTTCCAGTGATATGAGGCTCTATTCCTCCCACTGACACCAACTGTGGGACATAATACCTGCCACTGACACTAATGATAGGGCACTATTTCATCCAGTGATATCATTGATGGGTCACTATTCCTTCTACTGACACCAACAATGGGGCACTATTGCTCCCACTGATATCAATGATGGGGCACTATTCCTCCCACTAATACCAATGATGGGACACTATTACTCTCACTGACACCAACAATGGGGCACTATTGCTCCCACTGATACCAATGATGGAGCACTATTCCTTCTAGTAATATCAATGATGGGAAACTATTCCTCCCACTGACACCAACAATGGGGTCCTGTTCCTCCCTCCGACACCAACAATGGGGCACTATTCCTCCCACTGATATCAATGATGGGGCACTATCCCTCCCATTGATACCAATGATGGGGCACTATTCCTCCTACTGACACCAATGGGGCACTATTCCTCCCACTGACACTAACAATGGGGTACTATTCCTCTCACTGACACCAGCAATGGGGAACTATTGCTCCCATTGATACCAATGATGGGGCACTATTGCTCCCACTGATACCAATGTTGGGGCACTATTCCTCCCACTAATACCAATGATGGGGCACTATTCCTCCTACTAATAGCAATGATGGGACACTATTCCTCCCACTGAAACCAACAATGGGGCACTATTCCTCCTACTGATATTAATGATGGGGCACTATTCCTTCCAGTAATACCAACGATGGAACACTATTCCTCCCACTGACACCAACAATAGGGTACTATTTCTCCCTCTGACACCAACAATGTGGCTCTTCCTTTCACTGATATCAATGATGGGGCACTATTCCTCCCATTGATACCAATTATGGGGCACTATTCCTCCTACTGACACCAATGGGGCACTATTCCTCCCACTGATACCAATGATGGGACACTATTCCTCCCACTGACACCAACAATGGGGCACTATTCCTCCCACAGACACCAATAATGGGGAACTATTACTCCCACTGACACCAACAATGGGACACTTCGTCCCACTGACACCAACAATGGGGCACTATTCCTCCCACTGATACCAATGATGGGGCACTATTCCTCTCACTGACACCAATGATGGGGTACTGTTCCTCCCACTGATACCAATGATGGAGCCCTATTCCTCCTCCTAACACCAACAATGGGGTACTGTTCCTCCCTCTAATACCAATGATGGGGTACTATTGCTCCTGCTGACACCAACAATGGGGTACTATTCCTCCTACTGTTCACCAACCCTGAGGCGATGTTTATTCTCACTGATGTTGGGCCTGGGACATTTTCCACCCCCACTGGCCACAATCCAGCTCTCCCTAAAGTCTGAAGGACAGTAAACTGGCCCTTTAAAAAGTTTGGAGACCCAGGATTTAGTGAAATAAGGAATAATGGTGGCCATATGTGGTGCGATAAATTTGAACGATCAATGTCCACATCAAGAAAACGGTTGAATTGGACATTGAGTAAGCAAGACAAAAATGGCATGGCTGATCAATGAGCGACAGATGATGAAGATCTTGATTGACTCAAGTGGATCAGTTGTGGCAGGACAAAATTGTACAAGTTTGATTGATGGTGTTTTTCGCACCCATGTAGATCAATTGTAAGTGATTCAGAAGGGTGCAAAAAATGCCATCAAACAACTCTGTACAATCTTTTTTTTCTGCCACAGCCAATCGATGTTGGTCGATTGAAACCATCATTATCTGTCACTCATTGCTCACTCATGCCATTTTGGTCTCATTTGATCGGCGCCTGATTTAATTATTTTATTGATTCGTTCAATTTTACCTCATGGTGTATGGCCACCATAATAATTACCTTGTTCCTTGCTCTGGCACTCTCCACGGACCGGTCCTCCACAGCTTTCTCTGTAAGGTGCATGCTTGCCTCCTCCACATACAGTACAATACCCCTGTATTAGGCCTGCATTGTACAGGATGTCACAGAGGGACCATCCACAAACCAGAGCATTGGAGAGCACCAGAGTTCTCTGCAGGAAGGAAAAAGGTAAATAATACAACCTCTCCCTCTACCCCCTAGAGCAGGGGTCTCCAAACTTTCTAAACAAAGGGGCAGTTTACTGTACTTCTAACTTTAGGTGGACCGTGGACAGAGGGAGTAGAAAATGACTTAGTGCCAGTGGAATAGTGCCCCATCGTTGGTGTCAATGGGAAGAATAGTGCCCCATCGTTGATGTCAGTGGGAGGAATAGTGACTTATAGTTGGTGTCAGTGGGAGGAATAGTGCCCCATCATTGGTGTCAGTGGGAGGAATAGTGCTCCATCGTTGATGTCAGTGGGAGGAATAGTGACCTATCGTTGGTGTCAGTGGGAGGTATACTGCCCCATCGTTGGTGTCAGTGGAAGGAATAGTGCCCCATCACTGATGTCAGTGGGAGAAAAAGTGCCCCATCATTGGTGTCGGTGATAGGAATAGTGCTTCATCGTTGGTGTCAGTGGGAGGAATAGTGCCCCATCGTTAATGTCAGTGGGTGGAAATGTTTCCCATCATTGGTGTCAGTGGGAGGAAAAGTGCCCCATCATTTGTGTCAGTGGGAGGAATAGTGCTTCATCGTTGGTGTCAGTGGGAGGAATAGTGCCCCATCGTTGATGTCAGCGGGAGAAAAAGTGCCCCATCATTGGGGTCAGTGGGAGGAACAGTGCCCCATTGTTGGTGTCAGTGGGAGGAATAGTGCCCCATCATAGATGTCAGTGGGAGGAATAGTGCTGCATCGTTGGTGTCAATGGGAGAAATAGTGCCCCATTGTTGGCGACAGTGGGAGGAATAGTGCCCCATGATTGGTGTCAGTGGGTTGAATAGTGCCCCATCATTGGTGTCAGTGGGAAGAATAGTGCCCTATCAGTGGTGTCAGTGAGATGAATAGTGCCCCATCATTGGTGTCAGTGGGAGGAATAGTGCCCCATCATTGGTCAGTGGGAGGAATAGTGCCCCATCATAAGTGTCAGTGGGAGGAATAGTGTCCTATTTTTGTCAGTGGGGGAATAGTGCCCCATAATTGGTGTCAGTGGGAGGAATAATGTCCCATCATTGGTGTCAGTAGGAGGAATAGTACCCCATCATTGGTGTCAGTAGGAGGAATAGTGCCCTGATATTGGTGTCAGTGGCAGGAACTATGCCCTACTGTTGCTGAGAGTTGGGAGAATAATGGCCAAGGGCTGGATAAAAACCCGCAGATTGGAGACCACTGCCCTGAGTTATTGAACATTTATTTATTTGTTTATTTATTTTACAATAATGAACATTTTAAACCTTGCAGAGTGGAGGGGCCCTACTTCAGGGGTATTTTTTTTCCCCCAGGTTTAGAAATTCTCTTCTCTACCCAAAAAAAGAGAAAGTTTTGGCTTTGACTTTAAATTGTTGGTACCCACACCATCACAGTATTGGAAAATATCAGTTCGCTCCACAGGGATTGAATGTACTTTATCTTCACTGCAGTACAGTCTCCTCCTGAATCTTGCATGAAATAGGAACATTGCTTTGCAGATTGCAGTGACATTTATTAGACACAAATACCATACATACATATTTATTGACATCAGCTTCAAGGCTGGAATGGCTGGGACATAAATACAATGACAAGAAAATCATTAAAGTGCCGGTGTTTCAAACCCTACACTGCAAGCAAGAGGTCACACAGACTGAACGCCACACCGAATCACAAATGTCACTTTTGTACAAATATACAACCCGACCGGGGGCAACAGAAAGATACAGAAAATAGTGGAGGCATGAATGTAGAGTCTCCGTGTGGATAACATGCAGGACCCGTACAATTTTTTAGTAGTCATATCAACTCTGTATTGGTAATATAGCTCATTAGTTATAAATTACATTTTTTACAGACACGTGAAACCCACCCTACAGGGTATGCTACTTTGGATCGAGATGTGAAGTCTCAGGATCACCCAGACAGGTAACATCTCTTTCATTCCAGGCCACTCAAAATTGATCTTTAGAACCTGCCGCCAACTGAGTATTTCTTTCTTTTTTTTTATAAAGGAAGCAAGGGCCATAACAGAACATTGACCTGACACAACATGCTTGTGTTATAATACAGACTTGGTGGGCCAGATTCTTTTTTGTCATAACACATTATCTGGACAGTGTAAATTTCTGCTTCTCTAGGTCTTATATTTTATTTTTCATTTGAATTGGGAAAATTCTGGAAGTCAGAGGGGGAAATGTGCTAAAATCGGTGCACACAGAATCTGGTGCAGCTGTGCAAATTAACCAATCAGCTTCTAAAGGCCCGTATACACGATGCAAATTTTAGTTCGATGGCCTGTCGTCCGAAATTCTTACTGTTAGTAAGCTCATTTCGACAGCTGATTTTGATTTTCCGTCAGATAAAAAAGCTGGATGGTGTGACTAGTACATTTTTGTCGTACGACAATGCAACGTCCGATTTTCGTTCCATTAGTACGGTCTTCGTACGAAAAAAATTGTACGAGCAACACTAAGCATGCTCAGAAACGAAAAAAAGACGCAAAGATATATTCAAAACATTACATCCCCTCTGACGTTGAGTTCGGTCATACGAAAATTTTCATATTGTTAGCTCTTCACTTTCGACATGAGACAAGCATCCAGCAAAAAACGGATATCCTGTCGTCCGAAAATCGCATTGTGTGTACGAGACTTAAGGCTGGTGGTCATACATTATACAATTGTCTTGTACAATTTTCCTTTAGATTTACCAAAACCATATAATATGAAGGCAATCCTAAACACTTTAAATTTTTATGCAATCAAGCAGACCCTTCATCATAGTTGAAGGGAAATCTAAAGGAAATCGAAGAACATTGTATAATGTATGGCCAACTTAACTTTAGCTTGTTCAATTAAAGTAGAATTATAGGCATTTTTTTTTTCATTTTGGAGAGTAAAGGAGAGTTATAACTCCTGTCAGATTTTCATTTCACCATCTGTGTCCCATTGTGGAAAGTTTCCTTTAACTCCTGTCCCATAGCCAAAACAGGAAGTGACAGGAAATCCCTGCAAATTAAGGGGATTCCTTGGGGAGTCCCATGTCACAAGTGTCCCCATTGGTTAGGTTTCCCCTCTGTTAATTTTTTGGGGACAACCCCAAATTTGGGATTTTCTTTTACTTTCACTTTCAATGATATTGGTAAACAGGACAAACAGAGAGGGGGAGTCTCCTTTACAGGGGCACAAACAGCAATAAGAACTGACAGGGGTTCTAATCCCTCTCCACTCTATCCAAAAGTAAAAAAAAAAAGTTTTGACTTTAGTTATACTTTAAGCTTTGACATTAAAACCTGGAAGCCAATTGGTTGCTATGCACAGCTACACCAGAATCTGTGTGAACTAGTTTTAGTAAATCTCCCCGAGAGTGTTAAACTTTTCACATTTCTGATTGGTTGCTATGGATTTCTGCAAACCATTCCCCTTTATTAAAATAGAATTCCAGCTTAAAGAGTAGCTCAACCTTTGTTGAGAAAAAAACATTCCTGGGTGATCTATGTACATTGCATGGATTTTAAAAAACTTTGTTACAAATTCCTATCTTTTGTTATTCTGGAGAAATAGCTGTTTGTCTGTGTCCATGTGCACAGTGGGCTTGTATGGGAGTGGTTTTGTAGTTACCAATCAGTTGCTGCACCTGCAGGGCTTTTATCAGGGTCTACATTCCTTTTAGATGTGATTTCCTTTGGGAGTATCTCGCCAAAAAAAAATCATTTTTGTTGCAGGGGATGCTCAAAATCAAACTTGTATCTTAGTGCAAACTTCTGGGAAAATCGGTGAGCCAATTACACAAGCGGGAAATTATATACCTGGAGGGGGGGGCGTCTGTATACCATCTATGTACAGAACGCCCCCAGGTAGCCATATTGTATTGCATTTTACACAGAATTACAGCGCTGCAGATTTGCAGCCGCGGTTTATAGCTTGGGGTCCAGTGTGTTCCTGTTCACCAGTTCAGGTGCGATTCAGGTCCTAATTCTTGCCCAAATTCGCACCTGAACTGGATCCAAAAACACACAGGACTCTTTTGGAATTTGCACCGCTGCCGCTCCGGACAGGTGTGAACAGGCTTCATTGAGAGCTGGTCACACTCACATGTCGTGAATTGAATGCAATGAAAGCCACATCCAGTTCACACATATGTGTACCCAGCCTGAAGGGCCTGATTACAGTAACAATTTGTTTTAGTTTGTGGGCTGGTATCCATTGTGGGGGGGGGGGGGCCTTGCCTTTCTTTACAATGTGACTGTTCATTCATTTTTATGCACTGAAGCTGAGCTGCAGTGCGGAGGTGGATGGAGACTTCAGATAAGCTGCAGTGCAGATCCCCATCTGCTGGCCTTGATATGATTTATAAAACATAGAGACATTAAAACTGTCTGTGTAGCCGATAACTGCTAGGTTCCAGTCTCCATTTCACTGACTGGATGTTTTTCCTTCCTCTACTTCAAATACATCCTTTGTGCAATGCAAATAAAGCGTGATTAATCAATGTGCTGCATTTTCAAAAGATTATGTGCTACCGTTAGAAAAACCACTGGGGAGAAGGAGCAATTGCTATAAATACAGAATCACCGTGAGCAATTATATCTATATAATTTTTCTGTTTCTGGTCAAGTGCTATGGGCAACAGAAATGGTGTAGACATGTATTAGTTCACTTTAGTGTGCTATACTATATCTGGTTTCAAGGGATTCTAGGTAAACTAAATGGACTTTTTTTATATTGGCACAGTTGCAATGTTTGCCCGAGGCCGAGTTTTGAAAGGTCAGTCTACTCATACATGGCTGCCGCCTTCCCTTGTCTCTTGAACTATATCTCTAGGCAATACATTTATAATTTGGGTTAGAGTAAGGAAAGGTTAGACCCCCTCGCCAGTTTTTTATTGCTGTCTGTGTCCCCTTAGGGAAGATTCACTTCTCTACTTGTACCTGTGGCCATTGTCAGCTAAAAATAAATGTAGAAAAAAATCCACGTTTTAGAGTTGTCCCCACAACAAGAGGTAAGAGGAATCTTCTAATGGGGACACCTGCCCTGGGGCTAACTGTGTAAGACTGAAATTTCCCTCACTTTGGGAGATTTTTCTCTAACTTCCTGTTGCACCTTTTGGGACAGGAAGAACAAACAAATTTCCCATCACACACATTCCTGGATTTGTCTAAAAGGGAAATGGGCGCGGCTGCAATCACCAGCTGAAAACTGGTAACATCACAAATGAACATACACATTGCCAGCACACCTATGATCTTATAGTAACCTCCAAACTTTTGTATTGAAAGTGATTACATCACAGAGGAAGAATGCAAGGGTCATGCTGGATCTCTTCATCAGGCATGTGACACATGCCTTACAAAGGAGTTCCTGTGTGGCCCTGAAATCTTGCACTCTTCTACTGTGATGTGATCACTTCAAATAAAAACATTTGGATCTTACTAAAAGATCCTTGGTGTGTTGGCAATGTGTATGTTAATTTGGGTTGCTGTCTCTGCTCCACAATGCCGGCATACTGCAGAGCTGCTGATCGAATATAACCATCCTCCAAGAAATACAGCCCTGAAGAAGGGGGAGGCAGTTTCCTTGAAACGTGTTGACTCTACTTGTTTACTTTTATCTTCAAAAAACAACTATAAAATTCATCAAGTGAGACTTTTTTTTTTTTTTTTGGACATTGGACGCTCCTCTGCAATCACCCAAGTGTTCACAGCGGTAATGCCTTCATTGTCATTATCAGAAAGGTAGCAGCCCTAGACCCTAATGGAGTCTATTACATACCACCTATAATTGGGATACGGCCCATTGGAAGCAATTCCTTTTATACCCTCTACACAGTAACTTGCTTCCGAGGCAGCCTCGAATGACACCAGTCCAGCGCTGTCTTCCACTCAAACTCAATTTGGGAAAGGAAGTGAACAGAAGTCTCCCCAATGGTACACAGGCACAAAAAAGATCAACTAGCCGAGGTTTTAACCCTTCTCTACTCAAAAAAAAAAAAATGTTACCCTAGATTCACACTTTTGCGTTTTGTGTGGGGAGCGCGTTTGCGTGGGCACTGCAGCCCATTCAAATGAATGAACTGCTGTGCCTACCTTTCCGCAAAAAAAAAGATGAATGCACCTTTTCAAAAACACGGGCAAATGCGATTGACCATGCGGTTCCCGCACCTGCAAATGTGCTGCATGCTGGGATGCATGGGGGTGCCATTCAGAAGGAATGGCAGCACCGTGCGTCTCCTAAGAGCAGGGCAATTTGGCTGCGGGTGTGTGTGGTAACAGATGCAATTCCTGCAGCCAGGGAATAGGTGTAAACTTTGCCTTAAGTATTCCACTAGTGATATTCCCTGCCATGCTATAAGTAAGGCTCTGTAGTCAAAACGCATTAGCTTACTGTATCATGTAGAAAAGGATACATTACAGATGACACAAAGTGATCAGCTTGATCTGCCCCTGCCATAGTTCTCAGGAATGTATTCAGTTCAACTCCAGCAAAAACTTTTGATAAAGTTGGTTAGAACTACTGTCTAGTTTTTTTTTTTTTTATCGCTCTCATCTTATTTAACAAATAGGGGAAGGTTGATTGAAGTTGCACTTTAAAGTCTCAGTCCTGTTGATGTAACGGGGATCTTCTCTTTTTTACTGCTGTATCCTTCACAATGTTAATTAAAAATTGAGCCAGGGGGTCAAATTGAGTCAGAGGGGATCCCTTCCCCCTTCAAAGGATGCAAAACAGGGTACTCAAGCCCACTCACCTAGAGTTCCCTAGACTTCCAGGATCCAGGTTCCCAGGATTTTCCAAATTGTATGGTCATGTTTTATTTTTTGCCCTTGTATCAGAGCTTGACGTACATAAATGGGCACATTCAATAAGGCAGCTCAAAGCATAGAGACTTCCTTGCAACCAATCAGGTGTTAGTTTATTGACAGGAGATTATTTTTGATTGGGCACAGCCATTTTATATTACACAGCCCTATGGAATGAGGCCATTGGTATATGAAAAGAGAAGTGTATTAGTTTCCTGTAGCAACCAATCCAATTCTTAGTGTTTATTTTCTAGCCTGCTCAGAAGAATGACAGCTGCAGTTTCGGCTAACATATTACTTTACTCACACAATACGACAAGCGCTTTCTGTTTTCTATCTTTTGAAGCTTGAGGCCTCTGTGCCGGTACCAGTGATGTAGAAACCCACAACAGCCAATCAAAGTTTATATTCTATTCACCCCGCACTAAACTGCTGAAAAGCTGCTTTATGGTCAGATAATACAACTTACAGCACAGCATCGCTCTTTGCTCTGTGAATAAGGTTTACACAAAAGGGAGGAAAATAACAAAACAATTTCACATTGAATTAGCAACCAATCAGATTCAAGCTGTCCTTGTTCAAAGGTGTCCTTGAAGAATCCTGGAATTGGGTACGTTGATAAAAGTTTCACATTGACTCCACACTAGTTTATATGTGGACATTCCTTTCCAATGGGGGGGTAGTATGACATAGTTTTCCCATAAGTTCTTTTTTTTAATGCTACTTATTTCTGATGCTGATGTAAAAGTTCCTATAAATCCATCACAGTGTCAAACAATACTGGATATATCAACTCTAAAACACACCAGTAATTTAGCAGTAAAGCTAAGGCTGATGTCACACAGGCGATCTTGATACAGGCGAAAAATCCCTGGTGACCTAGGGAATGTGTGTGGGCCGCTCAGGCTTGGTGGTGAGCGGTATGTAGTCAATGCTTCCGCAGCTGCTGCTAGAGTGCTGATAGGGGATGGAACCTGTCCTGGTTCCTCTGAGACTTCAAAGCACAGTGGGGTAGCCCTTAAGAGTTGCACATCTAGGTATCTTGAAGTGGTGAGTAGAGTGGCAACCTCAGCCTGGACTCCAGCCAGGCCACGCCGAGTGAAACACGCTGGGGGTGTGGCCTGGTTGGAGTCCAGGCTGAGGTTGCCACTCTACGCACCACTTCAAAATACCTAGATGTGTGACTCTTAGGGGCTACCCCATTGTTCTTTGAAGACAAATGCCTGGTGTCGGGACTGATTGCCAGCCTCTATGTGATTGCTGCCTTTCTAGCAGACCCAACTAAATGTCGCTCTCTCGCTGCTTCATCGCTAACAAGGGATCGGCAGCGGTGCTCAGGGCCACCATGGGATGAAATCATATAGCAGTAAGTGAAAGGCTCTCCCATGATTTCGTCTCTGATGATGTGACACCAGCAGTAGAATTGCTTGTGTGATATCAGTCTAATGCTGTGAAGGAGGAAGGTAGGGGGCAAATACTGATTTTTTTTTTTCGGCATGAAATTTTGGGTTTCTTTTGGAAGTTTTATGTTTAAAGCTAAGCGAGTAAAGAGAAAGACAAAACACTGGTGAATGCAACTATGTATTAATTACAGTGTGCAATCGTGTATACTTTAGTAAAGCAGCACTGAGCTTGGGAGAGGGAGAGGTATTGGTAGGAGCCAGTAAAGCTATGATATTGATTAATTTGAAAATTACTCAATTCCCTCATCCACACATTCGAGTTGGATGGTGGGAATCATTTCTGCTGTGCTATTGTTCTGATGGGGGGGAGACTTTCCCGCCATCAGAATACACTAATCAGTGCTGCAGGCTATAGCTGGTGCCACTGATCATTTGGGAAAATCCCAAAAATGAACAGGCAGGGAATAATATCCACAGGCTGGTTGTATCTATCTATTGACTTCTGTACAACCAGCCTGCCCATATAGTATTGAAATTTGGCCACTCCCTACTGGTTAAATTTTATCCATGTATGGCCACCCTAAGGCTGTGCTGACAGTGAACAAGCTGATAGGATGAGAATGCAGAGGTATGACCTTTATTGCACTTATGCTTCATTTAAACCAAATTTTTTTCCCCCATGCAGTTGGACTGTGCCTGCACTGCACAGGTCAACTGCTTGTTTTTTCTAGGGGTGAGCACAAAGTTTATACTCATCTGATCTCCTGATCCTCCAGAAAACCGTGCTCCTCCATGGTTCAGCGGTGGACTGCTCCTATCTATGGAGCATGCTGACATCAGGAACAGTCCATTTTCAAGATTGCTGGAGCGCAGGGGTGCTGGACCAGTTTTGTGTGGGTAGGATCGGCTAACCAGGTAAGTATATCTTTCCTCTCCCCTAGAATAGAATGAGCAGTTAACCCATGCAGTGTGGGCAAAGCCCCACTACACGGGGAAAAAAACGTACCAGGTGGTTAAAGTCCTCAATGGACTATCTCAGGATTGCTCAGATTTCAAAACTTGCTGCACAGAGTTTCAAATCCTTTGGCAGGTTTCTATAAATGTACAGTATATAAGTGGTTTATTTATATTCTTGCCTAGAGTTTAACTGTAAAGGAAGTTTAACAGGCTCCACTGTCATTTGGTATCTCAGAATATCACTGTGGCACCTATTCTTTTATTTTCTTACCTTTTAACTGTGGCCATATGACATGGGAGACTTAGGACTTAGTTGGAATGGGAGCCACTACTTTAAGCGGAACTAAACCTATTGATTTAACTGTATGCCAAAACAGTTACATTGAAGGCATGCCACGAATGAGAACTGTCACATTTGCTTATGCTTTTAACACAACTGTAAAGACATCAAATGGCTGGTGTCAAAAATGATCAAATGTGCTGTACCATGGTGACTGCACATCAAACAGAAGCTAAGATGGGAGTTATCTCTACTTTAGAGGATAGGTGGGTTTAGTTCAATGGCTACAAGTTTAGTTTAATGGCTACAGGAGGTGAAGCCTAAAATCAGCCTTCCAAAATACTCTAAAACCAACATAATTAAGAGCAGGATACTGTAGCCTCCTTCCCTACCGACCTCCTTTACAGTGCATCATTTTCTCCTAAACCGTAGGTGACTTTAAAAGAAACATTAACGAGGTCTTAGAAGTTCTCAATTTTGCTTCTCTTTGTGGAGGTGTGGTATCAGTTCATCATTTAGGGCATCTCCCATCTTTACATTGTCCCCAAAATCACTGTAAACAACAATAAATAATAAGAATAAAGTCATAAAGTTGTAACATCCTTCTTTGAAAGAACCAGTGCAATGCTTGTCTACTAAACGTCTCTGCTCAGAATTACTGTCCATGGGTGACAAGCCCTCCATAACGCAATGATAGGTTTTCATTATATGGACATCACCAGGTGGACTTTTGGAACACCAGGTGGACTTTCAGCCTACCAAGAACTCATTAAGAATACAGTCGTTTTGGGAGAAACAGAATTATCTTCCCTTTATGTAGATGTTTGGAGACCGTATTCTGGCAAGTACAGGCCAGAAAACCTTAGGAACAAAGGAAGGAGGACTTTGTGAAGCTCATGTTGAATAACACACACAGACAAGTCTTGGAAGTGCTGGATGACTTATTTCCATTGTTTTCAGTATGGAGTCTCCCTGGTGATTTGGGTGGAAAATGTGTGGTTGGTGCTGGAGATGCTGTTGGACTTCCTGGTGAAACCGGGGTGCTTTTTCTTCCTTCTCCAAGGTGGGCATAAAAAACTTAGAGTGGAGACAAAGATCTGCCGAAAGTTTGCTGACACCAGATTATAAAGAATCGGGTTGACGGTGGAGCTGACGTAGAAGAGGACGTTGGTTAGCATGTAGAAGTAGTGGTAGAAATCATTTAGTTCGCTGAGGAAGAATAAAACAAAGAGGCAAGTTAAATAGTTAAAATAGCTAAAGAAGTAGAAGACATTAATGTTTTCAATTTCAAAATCCCCTACTCCGCTGTTCTCTGCTTGTTGCACAGATAACACAGTTTAGGTCCTCTTTCAAGCTCAGTTCCATTATTCACCCCTTCTACCTTTTTCCCTATCAGCCTCCACCCACCCTCAAAGCCCCCCCCCCCTTTTTTCTTCAAGTCTTCTAGAAGGCTGTTCTGCAGCTTCATCTTATTCTTCCGATGGGAAAATTCTTCCAGGCAGTGGCTGCCTGTCCATAAAAGGCGCAGGGGCACCCCCCTAATCCATGCGCCTGGCCCCTAATCTACAAGCAGGGCTTCCAATGGGTTTTTTTTTTTGAAGCACGCGATTAGAGCCTGAGGCTCTAATTGGCTTCAAAAAAAGCGTGGGCTTGGGGGTACAGAGCGCTGCTCCCTGAGACCACCAAGTTGTGTGACAATAGTGAATTAATATTCACTATTGTCTTCCTGATTCTCCTGCCGGCTAATCAGGAAGCAGTTCCTGTGACCCGATTTGCCAGGGAGTCTTAGGATCCCTGGCCAATCGTGTCTCAGGACACCCTTCCTTTTCACCTGGGAGGAGAATCAACGGCTCGACTCTTCCTTCCCCCTGACTCAAAAGGTAATGCCCTGATTGCCACAGTCCCGTCCGTCTCCAGCGTACGCATGCTGATCACCACATTCATGTACTTCTCCTGGGGGGGGGGGGGGGTGTGGTGTTAGTTTGCCACCCCCCCAATATATTGAGCACTGGCCGCTGCTGCTTCCAGCACAGAGTGGTGTTTACGTAATGACGTATGAACACTAATCAGTCCTGGAGCCCAATCTGATGATGTGCCCCCTAGGGGGAACATGTAAATGACAGGTTGGGCTCACAGGAATTGGGCAGGGCAGCGCAGCATAAAATTTTGCTCAGAGGGGGACCTCTGGCGCTGGACAGAGGAGGAAGTTAGTTAGGTACACTGGAACACGGAGAAGATGAGCAGAACTTGGAAATATACTTCTTTTTATAGGTGGGGGGGGGGGGAGTATACTTGGGTAAAAAATAATTAGGTGGAGTTCTACCTTAATCCATGTTTCTCAGCATTCAGCCCTTTCTCCTTTGCAGAGCAAATACACACCAATACAGCAAAATATTTGTTCCTTACATAGCACATTCTGCAGTGTATACAGAAAAGCTGTCTGACATGTCACAGCTCATCATTTATGAATGAAACGAATATTTCTATGCGTGATGCATTTTGCACAGCCTTCCTGATTGAATTCCCTAAGACACTAATTTCTCTAATATAACTGTATGCAAAGAATCTAGTAGGTGACAAAACTTCATTTGTCAATGCAATTTGAATTCTGCAGTAAAAGGGTCCCTTGCTTTTTACATACACCATCATTTAATGTATATATTGTAATGGCACACAATTTTACTCTTTGAGACAACATAAGTACACAAATATGATAGTAATTATAAAGATTACAGCTGAACTCTGGGGAATATCAAAAGTTAGCCTAGCAGTGTGACTTCCCCTGTGCCAATGTTGGTGTCAGTGGGAGAAATAATACCCCATGTAGCTGTTAGAATGAGGAATAATGCCCCATCATTGGTGTCAGTGGGAGGAATAGTGCCCCATCATTGGTATCAGTGGGAGGAACAGTGCCCCATCATTGGTATCGGTGGGAAAATTAGTGCCTCATCATTGGTATCAGTGGGAGGAATAATGCCCCATCATTGGTGTCCGTGAGAGGAAAAGTGCCCTATCATTGGTGTCAGGGGGAGAAATAGTGCCTCATCATTGGTATCAGTGGGAGGAATAGTGTCCCATCATTGGTGTCAGTGGGAGGAATAGTGCCCCATCATTGGTGTCAGTGGCAGGAATAGTGCCCCATCATTGGTATCAGTGGGAGGAACAGTGCCCCATCATTGCTGTCAGTGGGAGGAATAGTGCCCCATCATTGGTATCAGTGGGAGGAATAGTGCCCCATCATTGGTGTCAGTAGGAGGAATAGTGCCCCATCATTGGTGTCAGTGGGAGGAATAGTGCCCCATCATTGGTGTCAGTGGGAGGAACAGTGCCCCATCATTGGTATCAGTGGGAGGAACAGTGCCCCATCATTGGTATCAGTGGAAGGAATAATGCCTCATCATTGGTATCAGTGGGAGGAATAATGCCCCACCATTGGTGTCAGTGGGAGGAATAGTGCCCCATCATTGGTGTCAGTGGGAGGAACAATGCCCCATCATTGGTATCAGTGGGAGGAACAGTGCCCCATCATTGGTATCAGTGGGAGGAATACATTGGTGTCAGTGGGAGGAATAGTGCCCCATCATTGGTGTCAGTGGGAGGAACAATGCCCCATCATTGGTATCAGTGGGAGGAACAGTGCCCCATCATTGCTATCAGTGGGAGGAATAATGCCTCATCATTGGTATCAGTGGGAGGAATAATGCCCTATCATTGGTGTCCGGGAGAGGAAAAGTGCCCTATCATTGGTGTCAGAGGGAGGAATAGTGCCCCATCATTGGTGTCAGTGGGAGGAACAGTGCCCCATCATTTTTATCAGTAGGAGGAACAGTGCCCCATCATTTTTATCAGTAGGAGGAACAATGCCCCATCATTGGTGTCAGTGGGAGGAATAGTGCTCCATCATTTTTATCAGTAGGAGGAACAGTGCCCCATCATTGGTGTCAGTGGGAGGAATAGTCCCCCGTCATTGGTATCAGTGGGAGGAATAGTGCCCCATCATTGGTGTCATTGGGAGGAATCGTGCCCCATCATTGGTATCAGTAGGAGGAACAGTGCCCCATCATTGGTATCAGTGGGGGGAACAGTGCCCCATCATTGGTATCAGTAGGAGGAACAGTGCCTTATCATTGGTATCAGTGGAAGGAATAGTGCCCCATCATTGGTGTCCATGGGAGGAATAGTGCCCCATCATTGGTATCAGTGGGAGGAATAGTGCCCAATCATTGGTATCGGTGGGAGGAACAGTGCCCCATCATCGGTATCAGTGGGAGGAACAGTGCCCCATCATTGGTATCAGTGAGAGGAACAGTACCCCATCATTGGTGTCAGTGGGAGGAATCGTGCCCCATCATTGGTATCAGTGGGAGGAATAATGCCCCATCATTGGTATCAGTGGGAGGAACAGTGCCCCATCATTGGTATCGGTGGGAAATTTAGTGCCTCATCATTGGTATCAGTGGGAGGAATAATATAATGCCCCATCATTGGTGTCCGTGAGAGGAAAAGTGCCCTATCATTGGTGTCAGGGGGAGAAATAGTGCCTCATCATTGGTATCAGTGGGAGGAATAGTGCCCCATTATTGGTGTCAATGGGAGGAATAGTGCCCCATCATTGGTGTCAGTGGGGGGAATAGTGCCCCATCATTGGTGTCAGTGGGAGGAATAGTTCCCCATCATTGGTATCAGTAGGTGCAAAAGTGCCCCATCATTGGTATCAGTGGGAAGAACAGTGCCACATCATTGGTATCAGTAGGAGGAACAGTGCCCCATCATTGGTATCAGTGGAAGGAATAGTGCCCCATCATTGGTGTCCGTGGGAGGAATAGTGCCCCATCATTGGTATCAGTGGGAGGAACAGTGCCCCATCATTGGTATCAGTGGGAGGAACAGTACCCCATCATTGGTATCAGTGGGAGGAACAGTGCCCCATCATTGGTGTCAGTGGGAGGAACAGTGCCCCATCATTGGTATCAGTGGGAGGAACAGTACCCCATCATTGGTATCAGTGGGAGGAATAGTGCCTCATCATTGGTGTCAGTGGGAGGAATAGTGCCCCATCATTGGTATCAGTGGCAGGAATAATACCTCATCATTTGTATCAGTGGGAGGAATAATGGCCCATTGTTGGTGTCAGTGGCAGAAATTATGCCTTTTTCCAGAGGAAAGAATAGTGCTCCAAGGGCCGAATAAAGATAAGCAAAGGGCCACATCCAGCCCCCGGGCAGCAGTTTGGAGACCAAATGCTTTACTTACTCTGTCCAGAGCTCCTCCGGGACGTAACAAAACATCAGTCGCCGCACATGATATGGGAGCCAGCAGACAACAAACGCTATGACTACCACGCCTGTAAAGAGAGAAGGACATTGCAATATGGAAACTGGGTATTCTGTTTTAAAATTAGGAAATTTTAAAATCAATATATACAACCATCTTTCCTTATAATAGAAGAACAGCTAATATAGGGGGGTCTTTTGCACCTGACAGCACAGCTTACCATGTGAAATAGACAAATATCCCAGTGCATCATAGGAATAGAGTTTTTGCTTCTGATTCAGGCTCAGTTGTACCATGCCAAACAGAAGATTTACATTCAGGTGTACATTCATTCAGCTCTTTTCGTCTTTTTCTTTAGATGTGCTGTTAGAGATACGGGATATTCAACAAAGCACTGCAGTATCTTGTATCACCCAACCATTTTTGTGTTTTCAATCAAAAATAAGCACATTTTGCACTTTCTTAAACTTGTTTTCTTTTTTCTTTTTAAAGTGGAAGTAAAATCCACTTTTTCACTTGTACCTACAGGTAAGCCTTTAATAAGGTACAGTGAATATCTCCTAAACTTGCACAGTTTAGGAGATACTCACACTGCATGCAGCTGCTGACATCATCACGCATATACTCTGAAGGGATGGCATACCCATGCCGTCCCTTCAGAGCTCTGTGCCGGGGCCGGGAGTGACGTCTTTATGGCCTTGGCCATTCATGGAGCCGGAGTCCGCGAACCAGGAAGGAAGACCGGGTGAAGATGGAAGAGCTGGGGAGCTGTGACAGTACTGCGCTGGAGGGCTCAGTGTCCAGGTAAGTCTATCATAATGTGCTAGTATGCAGTGCATACTAGTACATTATGACTTAAACCTGCAGGGGGGGCCCATTTTTTTTTCTGGGTGGTTTACTATCGCTTTAAGGAAATGCGCGTTGTTTTTCCAAAACTTTTTCAAATGTTTGTATTTTGGTTGTCCAAAAGCAACCAATCAGCAACCTCTAACTTAAAGGGTAAATGCACCTTTTACACACGATTACGAAAAGATACCCATCTCTTCAGCTGTGGACACCACTGTCCTCCCCAATTGATCTTGCAGATGGTAGGACGGACCCAGCACCATATGTGTGGCCCTGGAAATCCATTGATCTCACAGTAAGGCCCCTTTCACACTGTGCAACCTGAAAGTTACGTGATTTTGCAGCGATTTTTGTTGCAATTTTGCCACGATTTTTGCTGCGATTTTGCCCCAATTTTGATGTGACTTGAAGCAATGCCTGTGTAATCTTGAGGTCTATGGACCTCAAATCACATCAAAGTAGTGCAGGGACTACTTTGAAGTCACTGCGACTTTAAGTCACACAGATATGAATGGTACTTATTGAAAATCATGGGGTACAACTTGTCATGCGACTTTGCAGTCCCAAGTCGCAGGACAAGTCGCACCAGTCTGAAAGGGGCCTTAAGCATATTTGTGAGTAGAAGAGTGGACTGTGCAAGTGGGGCAGCAGGCTGGTAGTGCTCGTTCAAGGGTTACCAAAGCCGCGCCTCTAGCGCTGGGTGCATCCTGCCATCTGCAGGATGAATTGGGAAGGAAAATGTTGTCAGCAACTGAAGAAGTGGGCATTTTTTAGGGGAATGGAGCACAGCATTTTAATATGTTGGGGACACTGGTGCATTAGGACCTTTTTGGGAAATGTGTGTTAGGCTGGGTTCACACTATCCGACAAAAAAACGCCCCCCTCCGTAACGAA
>BLSH010184541.1:1309854-1320148 GCA_018402905.1 Glandirana rugosa
TTTATTTTTTACTAGTAATAGCGGCGATCTGCGATTTTTAGCGGTACTGCGATATTGGGGGGGACATGTCGGAACATTTTGACACTTTTTTGGGACCAATGACATTTATTCAGCGATCAGAAATTTAAATGTCCACTGATTACTGTATAAATGTCATTGGCAGTGAAGGGGTTAACCTGCAGGGGGCGATCTAGGGGTTAATAGTGTTCCCTGGGTGTGTTCTTACTGTGGGGGGGTTGGGCTAACATGGGCATGAGAGATCTAACTGATCCCAGTGACAGGGATCAGTAGATCTCTCATGCCCCACTGACAGGGCGGGGAACCGCCGTGTTTACATCGGCGGTTCCCCGTTCTTTTCCCTGTTGCCGCTCATCGCGGCTCGCCGGCGGACATCGGGTCCGCCCGAGCCGCGGCAAAATGCGAATCGCCGCCTATTTACGTCGATTCGCGCCCAGCTCCCCGACTGCCGCCGTGAAAAGACGGCGCGCGGTCGGGAAGCAGTTAAGGGCATCTCTATAAGGAAGAGAGGAAGGATCCCTGGTGCCGCACATCCACAGTGTTTTGTGATGGATATGGGAGAGACAACCTCAGCCTGGGCTACCGCTAGGCCATGCCCTCAACACGTTTCACTTGGCCCTTCAGAGCTTAGTTATGGCTAAGCTCCGAGGTGCCGGAATTAAACGTGTTGGGGGGCTTGGCCTGGCGGTAGCCCAGGCTGAGGTTGTCTCTCCCATATCCATCACAGGACACTGTGGATGTGCGGCACCAGGGATCCTTCCGCTCTTCCTTCTAGTGACTATAGGAGCTGGGACAAGCTCCATCCTTAGCTGGCACTCCTGCAGTGGATGTGGCATCACCCACACTACTCCCCACAATGATCGAGCCTGAGCGGCACACTAACAAATCGTGGGTCACACAAGGTCATTTCTATGTTAGGCTCATTCAGGCAGGCATGTTGGTTTATGCAGAAACTTGCTGGCAACAATATCCAGTGTAAAAAGTTGTCTGTACTGTATGCATGTAATGTTTGTGCAGTGGCCACCCCCATGTTGAGGTCATGTGGCCTGGTATGGCTCAGGAGGGGGGGGGGTGCTCTCTCATCCCACTCCTTTCCTGGCCTGCTAGGCTGCATGCCTGGATAGGGGTTTGGTATGGATTTTGGAGGGGAACACATACCATTTTTGAAAACAAATTTGGCATGGGGGTGCCCCTCAAAATCCATACCAGACTTAAGGGTCTGGTATGGATTTGGAGGGGACCTCAAAAATGTTGGCATGTGGTTCCCCTTAAAAAACAATACCAGACCGGAAAGGGCCTGGTATGGATTGGGGGTTCCCCACTGAGTTTTTTTTCGCATTTTCAATTTTTTTTTTTTTTGCATTCAGCTGTCAGCTGGGAACACCACTGAAAGCTGATAAGTCATCTGTTGTTAAGGATGTGGTGGCCGGCTTCCTGGTCCGTTCCCACCCTACCAGCTATTGTTAAAGACACCGGTGGCCACCAGCTCCAAAAATTTGCATCTGAAATGTTCCAATCTCTGAACGTTGAATCGCTGGAAATTCGCAGTGAAAACGGAGGGGAAATTCACATCCGGACTTCTATGAATAGAGTTGCCACCTCATCCCTTTAAAACCGAACACATATAAATTACACAGGTTGTTCTCTGGCTGATTAAGGTGGTAATTAAACTCACTTGGTGCCTTATCTGCATTCACTTGGCCTCAGAACAACCTGTGTAATTCATATGTGTTCTGGTTTAAAGGGATGAGGTGGCAACCCTATCTATGAACCTAGCCTTAAACATTGAATGTGTGCAATCAGCAGTGGTAGTGCTTTTAAAAAGCCTTGCAGGAGTTCAATGTCATTTTTGCATGTTCTGTCTGTATGGTCTTATAGCAGCACCATCTTTAATGTAATGCATTGTTAGGGTGTGCTCCCCAAGTATTTGTTTGTCTGTTATATGGGTCCTGACGAGATCCCTTGGGCTGGAGCACCCCATCCCCCCCCCATCATTACCTCTAATCGGTGTCCACCTGAGCTATAGGAGGAGTCCTTTAGTTCTCCCACAAAGAGGAGTGTATTTCTCCCATGGTTATGAGACAGGATCTTTCATTCTATGGTTAGTGTAGGACCCACTGAAAATGAGATACTTTGATGTAGTAGTGGGCTTAAGCACTCTATGGCCATATAATGTGACCAAATCCCCAATATCTTTGATTATATGCTTTATATATTTAGCTGCTTTTAAAAAGCCTTGCAGGAGTTCAATGTCATTTTTGTATGTTTGCGCTGTAATATGTTGTCCTGTCTGTATGGTCTTATAGCAGCACCATCTTTAATGTAATGCATTGTTAGGGTGTGCCCCCCAAGTATTTGTTTGTCAATCAGCAGTGGTGGCGCTATTGGCAACGCATTGGTGATATTTACATGTTGTCCTTTAGCAGCAATGGTGGCAGGTAGGGTCCATGTACTTAAACATTGAATGTGTGTAATTAGCAACACATTGTTGATATTTACATGTTAGCCATCAGCAGCGGCCAATAGCATCCATGTACACTGTATGTTATGGTGTATGCCTGCAACTTTAACAAAAGGGTTTACATGCGTACATACAGCATAAAATATGGTCCCGTTACAGCCCTGGAAACAGCTTTGTTCTATTTTTTTATGCTGATAAATGCAGTGCAACATTATGCTGCCAGATGTAGCTGTGTGAGTAAGCCCATAATAAGCCCTTCTTTACTGCTTGCATACATATGAGAACAAAATTTTACTCTGTTCACATCATCTTTGATGCCTGTGTGACCGAGCCATTAAAGCGATATTTCCATTTTTTGTGTTTGTTATAAAATGCATTCACATACTGGATTCCTACAGTTCTCAGACTCTCCAGTGGTGAGATGTCCCAATTTCGGAGAGAATTATAATCCTCACATTAATTGGGTGCCGTCCCATCCGTTTATTTAATTTTACAGTTAATGTATGTCCTCGCCTTTACTTCTAACAATTGCCTTTCTTCATTTATGGAGCTGCATTTTGTCTGCCTCATTGTGCCACATCTTCACTCAATTGCAGATGGCAACATAAACAGGCCAGCTACAGACTCTGCATGCTATCTGTCTGCTCTTGCCAGGTCCTCTGATCTAGTGAGAGGGACGGCACTGAATCGTCCTCCAGCAGTTTGTGGACAGTTGGATGCTCTATGGCAGGGATATGCAGTTAGCGGACCTCCAGCTGTTGCAGAACTACAAGTCCCATGAGGCATAGCAAGACTCTGACAGCCACAAGCATGACACCCAGAGGCAGAGGCATGATGGGACTTGTAGTTTTGCAACAGCTGGAGGTCCGCTAATTGCATATCCCTGCTCTATGGCCTTTCTGCACAATGTCATCCAGGGAAATTTTGCTCACTAATCCATGCACCACTCCTTCATGGTAAACTTGTTAAGGAGGGAACTTCAGTTTAAAAAAAATTAAAGTCAGCAACTACAAATACTGTAACTGCTGACTTTTACTAAAAAGGCATTTGTCAGCCCAGGGATCCAGTGCTGTCTTCACCTGGGCCCTCACCGGAATTTGGGTCTTGGGCACCGCCATGTTGACTGTAGGAAGCCGGCTGTCACTCCCTGCAGTGTTCCCACTACACATGTGTGAACAGCACTGTGCCTTATGAATAGGGTTGCAACATCATCCCTTTAATCCAGGACACATATGAATTAGACAGGTTCTGAGGCTAATTTATTGCAGATAAGGCACCAAGTGAGTTTAATTACCAACTGTAATTAATATGTGTCCTGGATTAAAGGTATGATGAGGCAATCCTATCTATGAATGGTCCCGCAGCCTCCTGGGACCAATGATGTGTCCCAAGAGGTTGCGGTAGGGTTGCCACCTCATCCCTTTAAAACCAAACACATATGAATTACACAGGTTCTGTGGCTGATTAGGGAGGAAATTAAACTCGCGTAGCGCCTTATCTGCATTAAATTAGCCTCAGAACCTGTGTAAGACATATGTGTTCAGTTTTAAAGGGATGAGGTGGCAACCCTAGGTTGCAGGTGGTAAGGGAGGGGCTGAAAAAACGCATGAAAAAAACATCAAAAAACACAGATTCACCCAGCTTCACATATTGGGGTTGATTTACTAAAGGAAATAGGCTGTGCACTCTGCAAGTGCGGTTGCTTCAGAAATTAAATGAGGTAAGGCTTCACTTTGCAAAGAGTACCCAATCACGTGCAAGGAAAATAAACAAAATGCATTTTCTCTTACGTTCACTGACAGACACAGCCCTTATTGACATATATGCACATCCTACTAGGAGTTAACTAGGCAAATAGAAAGAAAGCAAGCTGGCCCCTCCCAGGGGGCCGTCCTCTCTCTCCCATATAACCCCCCCGCTCTGCTTAGCATACCAGTTTTATTATGCCTAGTGCAAGGAGTTAGACCTGGCTCCCTTATAGGACCTGCGGTTCATATTTTTTGTTACCGCTTTTTTATTTTTTTCAAGCTATCTGATGAAGACTGCTATCAAAAAGCCGGCTGGGGCATAGAGGATAACTAGAATCCTGCACTTTCCCCAGCACGGCGGACCGATGCGAGCTAGTCCTAAGCCTTGTCGGGGCCCACCACATTGTGCCTGTTCCGTGCGGGCGGCCAGTGGATGACCCCCACTTGCGCCCGGTGACCGGACTTGGTGCCTGTCCAGGGGCCTATGGCCTGCAGCATCCCTCTCCGGCATGGGAGGAAGGTGTGCGACCAGGTGGCTACCCGCTACGCCCGTCGGAGTGGTGAGTGACCCCCTCTCTTCCCCCCTAGGGGCACGGTGGGGGGGTACTGGGCGTACTTTGGCGTACGTTTTTGGCCGGCCGGTGGAGGGTGGTCGCTGGGCTAGTGCTCCCCTGGGTGTTCTCGCCCCCCTCCCACACCCCTCTCCCCCCGCACCGCACCCCATTGTTCGTATCGCATTTTGTGCGTTTGTACCGCCATGCGGCGATCCGCCGCCATTTTGCGGCGGATCACCGCCATTTTGCCGTAGCCGCGGCCTGCATACAGGCTTTAGGCTCTTGTGGACATTTTCGGCAGCCATATTGGATGTCCCTGGAGCAGTGAAAAACGTGCTGCTGCCGTTTTACTTCCTCTTTCGCTTGGGACAGCGTGGCTGACTACAGACGGCGCAAGCTTCTTACTGGCGGTTGTTAAAGTGGTAGTAAACCCTCCTATCATTTTCAGCCAAGGAAGCTGCCATCTTGGCCTCTGTTTAATCTACAACTGCCATGATGCTGCACATGTGATCAGCTATGACACCAGCCATTGGATGGTTTGACAGTATGGTTTAGAGCACAACCAATGGGAGTGTTACATTTCCGGCACATGCCGGAAATGTGACTGATTTTTAACCTGTTAAATGCATGGGTTTACTACCGCTTTAAGCACTCCTGCTGGGAGCAGCGTTTGTGGGCAAAAACAGCAAGTATAGCTGGGCTCTCCCTGAGGTGCTGGTAGCGGTGGGTGCAGTCCTCCTGGGGTCTCCCTGGCATTCTGTGGGGTGGCGGTGGGGCTGCATTGTGGGGGTGTCAGGTCATTTTATCATTTTGACTGTCAGTTCCGGTGTTGCGATGGCAGATGGCCCTGCAGGTCCTTCTGGGGAGGAGTCAGCGGCAGCACAACCTGAGCTGGGGACCCTGGTGTCCCTGGACCAGCTGAGAGCAGTGTTTGGGGAATTTCTTCCCCGGGTGGGGCCGGGCAGCGCTCTGGGGGCCCCTAAAAAACGTCAGCCTGCCCCTTGTTCCTCAGGGGAAGAGTCCGAACCAGAAATGGCTTCGGGGGGTCAAGGGGACACCCGTGGAACTCTCAGAGGGTGAACTAGTCCCCTCGGACGGCGAAGAGGACCAGGGGGCCTCGGTTGCGCGCGAAAAAGCGCTGGTGGCCGCACTGATTTCTTATATTCGTGCGTCCTTGCAACTGGACCAAGCAGGGGAGTCGCAAGTGTCCGCATATGTTTGCGGGTCTGCTAGGCCACCTAGGTCGCCTTAGGCTTATCCTTATGATCATTTTTTTGATCACTTGGTATATCAGGAATGGCAGCGTCCGCAGAATTCCTTCGCCCTACCAAAATGCTACGCTATACGCTATCCCTTTGAGGATAGTTTTGTGAAGAAATGGCCATCCCCCGCAGTGGACCCTCCGGTGGCTCGCCTGAACAAGGCAACGACCATTCCTTTGGAAGGGTCTCCCTCGTTTAAGGACCCAGCCGATAGGCAGACGGAGGCGGTGTCAAAGGCACTTTTCCTGTTGGCAGGGTCAGCCATGAGGCCGGCCTTGGCGTCGGCCATGGCGGCGCAATATCTGTCCGAGTGTATGGCGGAGCTGCAGAATGATTTGGACTGTGGCAGGACGCTTGAGGCGTCACAGAAAGCAGAACATTTGTTTCAGGGTATTCGGTACCTGTGTGATGCAGCTCTGGATCTGCTTCCCATATTGTCAAAAATGTCTGTTTTTGCAGTCATTATCAGACGGGTACTCTGGTTACGTTCGTGGTCAGGTGACCACGCGTCCAAGAAAGGTCTTGTGGATCTTCCTTTTCAGGGTGGCCGTCTCTTTGGGCCACAGTTGGATGAAATCATCAAGGATTTCACCGGAGGGAAGAGTACTTTTCTTCCGGAGCCCAGGCGGCGGGAGTTCCACCACAAGCAGAGTCCTGTCTCTTCGGGTCAGAAGAGGTTTTTTCGTGCCCCTGGCGCAGCGGGCAAGGGGGCGAGGCTCGGCAAGCCTGCCGCAGGGGCCGGTAAACGACCTTGGCAATGCAAGAACGAAAAGACAGAGGACAAGCCTTCCTCTGCATGATGGGATGTCTTCTGGGGTTCACAGACAGGTGGACTGCCCGCATTTCCGACCGGTGGGTGCAGGAAGTGGTGTCCTCCGGGTACAGGAATAGAGTTCAGCACTCTACCCCCAGACAGGTTCTTCCCATCGAGCTTGAGACTCCCTCAGGGGCGTCGGGAGGCCCTCCTAAGGGCTGTTCAGGCACTCTCCGACCAGGGGGTGATCATGCCAGTACCTCAGTTGGAAAGGTTTCATGGTTTTTACTCCAACCTATTCGTGGTCCCCAAAAAAGGGGGGTGGGGTCAGGCCAGTTCTGGACCTAAAGGCGCTAAACCTCTTTGTGAAAGCGCAAAAATTCCGTATGGAATCTGTTTGTTTGGTCGTGGCCACCCTGTACCGAGGGGATTTCATGGCGTCCCTGGATATCAGGGACACGTACCTCCATGTTCCCATTTGTCTCCGGGACCAGCGCTTCCTGCGCTTTGTGGTGGGAGACCTTCATTACCAATTCGTGGCACTTCCCTTCGGTCTGGCCTCGGCTCCTCGGGTGTTCACCAAGCTGATGGCCCCGGTGCTGGCGCTACTGAGGCAGAGAGGCATTGCGGTGGTAGCTTACCTAGACAACCTGCTTCTGAGAGCGGAGTCTGCTTCGGCTCTGGAGGAGAACATGGCTATCACCATGACCTCGTTAAAGGACTCCGGCTGGCTGATAAATTTACAGAAGTCGACGGTGACCTGGAATATCTGGGTCTGATTCTGGACACGGAGCAGGCGAAGATGTTCTTACCTCCGGCCAAGTTACTGACACTGCAAGCAGCGGTGCAAACCCTGCGTCACGCCGGTGGTCCTCCTTACGGTTCTGTATGCGGGTGTTGGGGCTCATGGTTTCAGCCTTCGAGGCGGTACCCTACGCCCACACACTCGACTCCTTCAACAAGCGATTCTGTCTCTGTGGGACAAATCTCCACTGTCCCTAGACCAGCGGACCAGACTGAATCCTCAGACCAGAGGGTCGTTGACCTGGTGGCTTCGGGCCCCGGCTCTAACTTTGGGGAAGTAGTTTCTTCCCCTGAATTGGTCGATAGTCACGACGGACGCCAGCATATTGGGCTGGTGTAGGGTCCTGGGGCAGCTGTCTGCTCAGGGCCGTTGGTTGGCGCAGGAATCTCGCCTTCCGATCAATGTGCTGGAGCTGAGGGCGATCAGGCTCTGCCTCTCCCACTGGACGGTAAGGTTGCGCGGCCTCCCGGTTCGGGTTCAGTCGGACAATGCCATGGCAGTGGCGTATGTGAACCATCAGGGCGGAACGAGGAGCTCGGCAGCTGCTGCGGAAGTGGCTCTCATTCTGCGGTGGGCAGTGAACGTAAGAGAAAAAGGGATTTTATTAAAACTTACTGTAAAATCCTTTTCTCTGAGTTCACTGGCAGACGCAGCAACCGCCCCTCTGTGGTGCATTGTACGTCTTGTTATGAACTGATATGCTAAGCAGAGCAGGGGGGTTATATGGGAGAGAGAGGACGGCCCCCTGGGAGGGGCCAGCTTGCTTTCTTTCTATTTGCCTAGTTAACTCCTAGTAGGATGTGCATATAACCCACTTGTCAATGAGGACTGCGTCTGTCAGTGAACTCAGAGAAAAGGATTTTACGGTAAGTTTTAATAAAATCCATTTTTTGCTTGCACATGATTGGATGATGGAAGTCAGCAGAGCTTCTGCTAAGCTCTGGAGCAACTGCACTTTGCAAAGTGCACAGTCTATTTGCCTTTAGGAAATCAACCCCATTGCATCTTTTTTTTAGCAGAACAGATATGGCTTCAGTTTTATCACATAGCCAGATACTTACATTTGTTAGTTTTTAGAAAAAAAAAAAAACATTTAAAAAAGAAATATTTTTCCAGTAAATGGTGCAGCCCTGGTGTTGGGGTGACAACTCAGGAGAACAATTAGGAGAGACGGACAGAGCGTTGTCACCCTATAACAGGAAATACCTGAACAATGACCTTTATGGCAGGATCACCAAGAAAACGCCAGATTAAAAAATATTGAAAATACCCATTGAAATTACATTGTGTTAAACTTTATAGGAGTTTTACTGATTGGGCTTGCATACACTATTAAGCGGTTAACACAGTCTAGCAGGGAATACAGCACTGTCTATCCACGTTAGGCTTTAGCGGCCATTTTTACAAGTTGGCTGCTGACTGTAGCGGATCGAATCCCGGGAGATACATCACTATCCATTCCTCGTTATTGCAGAAACAGCTTTGTTGCCGCAACAAATGTGATTATGTAGTTTGCCTCTCTACAGCACCACCTGGAACAATGTAATCCAATCCCAAGACCAGCTGCAACTCACACACCATCTGTTGTTCCATTTAATGCAGAAACACCAACCTGTGTTTAGCTTGATTTGTAACAGAGGATAACATGAGGGCTTACTTTGTTTTTTTTCCGGTAAATACACCTGCTGAAACACTGCAAGAAACAGTCTAACAGGGATATGTATTTTAGCTTATGCTACCTATTAGATGTTTGCATGTGCCGAAAAACACCTGCAGCCATTCACACTGCAAAATTGTGTCATTTTTAGAAATGTATTGGTTGAGTGTGGCTTTCACATAAACCAGGGAACAGTGGCAGGACTAGGTCATCCAGAGCCCAGGGCAAAGATGCCAAACTGCACCCCCAGTGTGGGGAAGAGGGGGCCGGGGGGTGCAAGATAACATAATAAACAGTCATTAGCTGCCAGTGTACCTGTATGTAGAAGCTGGCAGCTGTGTTTACAGGAGCACTGCAATTACAGAAGGGAGGAGCTGGAAGGAGAGAGAGCACAGCCCCGCCTCCTCCCAGCTCTTTCCTGCACTCCCGTATCTCTCCTAACATTTCTGCACTCAGCTGAGGACTGTGCGCTCTCTCTCCTCCTGACAGTGCAGAGCTCCTGTGCGGAGAGAGAGAACGCAGCCTGCGCCGCTTTCTGGCTCTCTCCTCCTTTCCTCACCACTCCCAGCGTTGGGCTGACAGGAGTAGTGATGCTGCTATCAATACTCCTGTCAACCTTGTAACAGTTAACCATTGCACCCAGGACAACAGCTGCTCCAGCCCAACCCTTGTGCCCTACAGGGAACAACACATAACTAAGGCTAGCTATACACGTAAAGATCTTTCTTGTTCGGCCCAGTGGGTCGAAGAGAAATGAATACACTATCTCATCCATGCTAAACAGCCTGGAGGAATCTTCTCTGCCACCTATTGTATTCTGCCAACCACCACTCCTTACTACAGTGACTGCAACTGATTAACTGTAGCCTTTTTGGCAGCATTTTTGCACAGCTACTTTAATTTCAGATTGAAGTTTGTTGAGCTAGATGGTACCAATAGGGCCATCCATGCTTCGAATTTCAGCTGATTCCACAGGAATTGTCCAAAATGTGAGCCGTGTATGGCCAGTATTAGGAACCCACCTTTAGGATGCAA